>VZTF01006494.1:562173-586458 GCA_013397755.1 Cnemophilus loriae | reverse complement strand
CAAACCACTACACTTTAATTTGTGTTTCTGCCCGGTTAGTATCAAACCACTACACTTCAGTTGGTGTTTCTGCCCGGTTTCGAACCAAAACTGTTACAGAGAGGCTCTAAGCTTGGGTTCTGCGGGTCAGTTTAGTCACTGGTCTGTTTGAATACAGCTCTGGTCCAGCTGGAGCATAATGGGGTTTTTCTGACTACAGGATCACAGAACGGTTGGGATTGGAAGGGGCCTTACAGATCTTCCCATTCCAACCCCCTTGCTGTGGGCCAGGACACCTCCCAGTAGACCAAGTTGCTCTGAGTCCTGTCTAACCTGGCCTGGAGCACTTCCAGTGATGGGGCAGTCACAGCTTCTCTGGGCAGCGTGTGCCAGGGCCTCACCACCCTCACAGGAAAGAATGTTTTACAAATATCTAATCTAACCTCCTCTCTTTCAGTTTAGAGCCATTCTCCCTCTTCCCCTTGCTCCAGAACCTTGTCCAAAGTCCTTTTCCAGCTCTCTTGTAGCCTCTTTCAGCGTGGGAAGGGGCTATAAGGTTTCCCTGGGGCCTTCTCTTCTTCAGGCTGGACCGCTCCAACTCTCCCAGTCTGTCCCTATTGGAGAGGTGTTCCATCCCTCTGAGCATCCTTGTGCCCTTCCTCTGGACTCGCTTCAAGAGGTTCACATAAACCTGTGGAAAACCAGGGAAATCCCTCATCTCTAGATCTGCACAGATGGGAGGGTTGGTTAAACCCATGCCACTAATCATTCCTTGCTCCAGTCTTGTGAGACAAAGTATTCCCAAGCTCATGGATCAACTTTCAAGCTGAGACGTGCTCTGTAAAATGTCAGGATTTGGCTGACCTCTTCCATTTCACCTTGTCTGCTGTTGGAGTTCAACGTGGCACCGAAGTAGGAGAAGAGGAGGTGTCCAGGCAAGTGGCAGGGACAAACAGCTTTAAAAAAGCTCTGTCTTTGCAGAGTGCTGTTTCTTTTAACCTTTAAAGACTCTGCCTTACTTCTTTTCAAAGCCTTCTGCTTTGATTTCCCGTTCACAGTTGTCTTTCTGGCAGCCCATGGAAGAAAGGAGACACGGATGAGGGTTAAAGAACAGCTGCAGGAACATAATTAATGCTTTGCAACATTTCTGAAGGCCTTTAGCACCTTGCCGTGACCCAGCCTGTAACATCTGTGCGTTGGCAGCAGCCAAGCTGTAAAACTCCCCTCCTCCAAGTCTTGCACAGAGCAACTGTCGCCTGCCCGAGGCGTGCAATCAGGGTGAAAACGTAACAAATCAGTACAAAAGGCAGGCTGGAACACAGATGGCAGGTCCTTGGGTGCTGGGCTTGGCAGTGGTAAGGGGCTTCCAGCTGCTGATCCTTGTTAGGTGTCCAAGAGGGGGAGGCGGAATAATGCTGCTTTTGCAGAGATTTGATAGGAGAAATAGGACACAGCCAAATCTGAGCGTCCGTGCACTTGCCTGTGTTCTTCCCCACAGAATGGGTGTGGGCTAAAGGCAGAGCCCCAGCCCTGCCCAGTGCTGTCAAGATGATTGCCTGTGCAGCTGTCACGTACCCTGAGGGATGCCGAATGTGTCCCCATTTGGATCGTGTTTTATCAAGGTCTGTCTTTTGCAGCACTTTTCCCTTTACGTGACTAAAGGGCACCTTCAGGGCTTGCCACCCTCATTTTTATGTGAGCTGTAACTCAGTACAAAGAAGACACATAAGTGACTCTAATTCCCTAGGGTTCCAGCCAGCGTTCTCCTTTCAGTCCCAGACCTAAGTCACAGCTGGAGCTAACTTGGTGACCAAAGAGAAGATGAACAAAACCACTTTGTTTTTGAAGATTAACTTTTTTTCTTCTTCCATATCTCCCTTTTCCTCCCTGTTTCGCTGCAGCCAGCCCCGCTGAGTTTCCAGCCTTCAAAGCCTGTCGTATCCAGCTGGACAGGAGCGAGCTTGCCAAGGGGAACTGTTCGTCCTTTGCTCTTTTTGGTTTTCTGAGAGGCCTGTGACTGTAGTGGATGCCAAGCAGCCCTGACCTTCACCTGACTGGAGTTCCCAGCTGCTACAGTGTTATTACAGCATCTCCGCCTGACAGAAATTCAGCTTTTTTCCTTGTACCTGGAAATTTTATATGACAAATGGTTCTCATTTCTAATTCCAGCCTCCTTTAGGTGGACCAGAATGTCTGCTGCCTGGGAGAGGTCTGTAGATCCTAAAGGCTGGAAGGAAGCACTACATTTCTCTCCTTTGCCTCCTGTTACAAGTGTGCCAGAGACACTAATCCAGCATTTGAATTTCAGCCAGCTAGCTGGAAGGGACTGCATCTCCTCAGCACCCTCCTCTGATGGACTATCCAGCTTTGCTTCTCGTCATGCCTCCCTGTACTTCTCTTCCTTAGGGCAGGAGGGAGGTGTTGCTGAAGAGACTGACTTTCTTTAAAGAAATCTCTTGCTTCACAAGTTAGATGAGGATGTTTTGCTGGGTTTGCAATAGGCTCCCTCCTGGTAATAAAAATGATGGGATTACTTCAGGGACAGCAGCTGGGGAATTAGGCCTGAGTAACAGCATATTATAACATCTCAGACATCTTTGTTCATGCAGCTTAAACAATGCCTGAGCCACAACCTCCCTGTGGGCTTGGTGAGCCCCATCAGGTCTGTGGGCACCTAGGGCACTTCAGAGGCAGATCTCTGGTTTTGCAGCAGCTGTGGGTTTAACTCTGTGTCTGTTGCTACATGCCTATGCACTACTTTCCTCGGTGGGGAGGAATACGAATTACTGCCTCCTTGAGATGGCTTGGCTATGTTTAAATTTCTGGTGCCGAATTATTTTTCCTTTGGCTGGCATTCATAAGGAGGTATTGTGGCTTTTTTTCTGGTGTTAGTGCCCTGGGGTCCTAATTCTTGACCAGCTCTTTTTGCTGAATGCTATGCAATCACTTCTTTCTCACCTTGCAGTCAGGGTGGTTTTTTTATGGGGACTGGAAGAAGCCATAGAGTATTATTTTCATTTGGGAATTGCAGCTGAAATAGAAAGCGCCTTGCTCTGGTGGTCAATCCAGTGTCAGATGTGTCCAGCTGGTTGGAAAATGGTAAGCAAGTTGCTGCAGGCTCCATGAAGGAAAAAAGGAGAGAGAATAATCACGGGGGAGCAAAAGCTGAAATGCTCTGAAGATCTGGTATCAACAGTCAGAAGCTTGGGGGGACACTTTGGGCTCTGCAGCCACGTCAGAGGTGAAGAGGAAATAAATGGCATGCCAAAGAAAAAAGGGCAGTGGATTAATAAGTTGCACAAATAGGATTGCCATCACTCATGCTCTTGTTCTTATTCCTCTCAGCTCTAAGACAGTGATTTTAAAAAGAAAATGAATGCCAAGACTGTGTGTGGAACGTACACAAAATCCCAAGCATTTGGTTACGAAGCTTCTTGTTTCTCTCAAGGATATTCTTTCTCTCTGTGCAAATGTATATGCTCTGGGAAAATCCCCTTAAAGTTATTCTGTGGTGAAGGCCCACAAATACTGGTGGTTGAAGGAGAACATATTTCACTTTTGCACTGGAATTTCTAATTGTATAGGTAAAAACCTCATGTTTCCACCCAATTCTCCTGAAGCGAGGAAGCGTTACATTCTTCAGCTTTGCCTCTTGTTAACAGAGTTTCTAGAGATGCTGAGCTCCTGCAGTTCCCACTGACGTGAGCAGGGCAAAGCAACCCTGGAAACTAGATGTGAGAGCTCTCCAAAGAGAGCTTTCCTTGCAATCCCAGTGCATCCTGCAAGATCTCAGATGTGGGATGTGGAGTGTTTGCTGCATGTCGGTTTGCCTTAGGATTCTCACCTGCTTTAAACCCCTGTGTGGTGGGATACTCAAACCAGTGAGTCACTGGTCAGGCCAGATGGTGGGGACCTGACCTGAGCGCTGTTACTTTTGGGTGGTGGTTGTCTCCCTTTGATTGCTGGGCATAAATCTCCTGGGGGTTTCAGGCAGAGATAAATATGTCAGCGAGACCCTGGCTGTGGAGTCAGAGCGAGTGTCTGAGACACTGCCGGTGTGTTTGTCCCCAGTCCTGTTGATGTGGCAGGGTGCAAAGGACTAGTTAATCAAAGTGCAGAAATTAGGTGCCACCCGGCCATTTTTCAGTTGTCACCTGGTGATCAGATGGAGCAGCTGCTCCGACAGCCCCAAGCACTCAGCCCGTGGTGTTTGACAGTGAATTAAACAGCAAGACTGTGCTTTCTGCTCCTTTGCTCTTACAAATTGGGGCTGAGTCCTCAAAGCCACCGTTTACCTGTGTGGGGGAGGAGGAAGAACCGAGGTTGTAAAATAAAATGAAACAGACCAGTCAAGTAATTTAATTCTTAAATCTTGTCTCCCTTGGGCTAATCTCCTCCAAGCCATTCTCTGCTCAGGTCAACTGCTTTTAATTAGCAAGCTTCATTGATCAGGGCAGGAGTGGGAGCTGGTGGGTTGCTGTCCAGGTCTTTTTAATTAGAGGCTTTTCTTCCTTGCTGGAGGAATGGTATTACCCAGAGAGGAACCTGGCAAGAAGGCCTGGAATTGTTTGAAGAAGGCTGACCTACGATCTCCTTCACTGCATCTCTCCTGGCAGTGTCAGGGGTTAGCGAATTTTCAGGTGGAGAAAGAGGGAGGAAAAAGAACCAAGCCTGAAAGCAGGTTGCGGTAGCACTGGGAATTACTGTATAGATGTAGTTGCAGGCAGGAGTGTGGGAGTGTGTTTTTTGTCCTTCCTAGGGAAAGGCAGAAAAACCAAGGGTCATTGCAGACACCTCCAGTCTCCCCAGCATCTTCAGTCTGCTTTCTCAAATGTTGCTGCCCAGCAACAGGAGCCGTGGAGCACCTTTGTGGGAAGGAGAGTGAAGAATACTTGCTCCCTGCCTTGGGGAGGAACACCCTGCAGTCTAACAAGGTAGAGGTTGCTATCACAGTTTTTGCCTCTTACAGAGGTTCTTTGGGGCATTAATAGTAGTGGGGGTTTTTTTGCCCTCTTACAGTGATTCTCTAGGGCGTTAATAGTAGGGATGGGGCTCACCATGTAACTGTAGCTTTGGGCAGGGGTGGTGGTGTTGCTGACTGGCTTCTCTAGCTTGTGTTTCCTTAGGGTACAAGGCTGGAAGTGAACCCCTGAAGTCTTCCATCCTCCTGAAGGATGACACTTTACTCCTTTTTCCTGTAAATGGAAAACAACTATATATATACCTGATATTAATCCTTCATTACTCCATTACCAGAAGTGGTAACTTCTGTTAAGCATAGATGCCCACACTTCAAGGATGTGGATGCACCTGCATCTCTGTTCTCTGCCAGCTCCCCTCGTGGTACAGTTGTCCTGCATTTTGGATGAATTCTGGCACAGGTAGTTGCCTGTGTGGTGACTGTGGATGCAAATCTATGGGCTGTCATGATGTGGTTGCTGGGTGATAATGCTCTCGGCCTCTGGGCCTCTGCAGTTCTTAGTTACAGAAAATGCATCTAATATTAATTAATTAGCACAAATTTGCTATTTTATGTATTTGATCAGCTCAGCCATGAAAATTCTGAAATGCAGTTAAATCAAACAGAAAGGAAGTGGCTTTGTATAAAACTATTGAATTAATATAATTATCTTATTGATTAAATCATCAAATCAACCTACAGCTCCTTTATCTGCTTTACTTGGCCATTTGGGAAGGCATCAGCTCTCAATCCCTGAAGCACCATTCTCAGTGCCAATGCCTGCCTTTATATTCCAGTCAGACAGCTGATCCGGAGGTGATCTCCAGCTGAATCTCCCCTGGAGAGCAAGGCTCTGATGTCCATTACAGCTGTCAACCAAAATTACATATATTTGGGCAAGAGGTGATCTCTTGTATACCCACGCTATTGTGAATCATAGAATGGTTTGAGTTTCAAGGGACCTTAAAGATTATCTAGTTTGTTACGTTTCAAATTCCAGGGGTGGAAATGCTGGTGAGTCGTGCCCTTTTAGGGTTCCACATGCCATAGGAACAAGGCACCTGTCTTGCAGGCCAAGGGCTACTTCAGAGGCTGCTTTTGGAGCTGGGCAGGTGCTCTTGAAATGTCTTATCTGATACTTTGCGTGGCTCTTTCTTGCAATGGGCTTCCTGTTCTTGCATCTTGAGGGAAAAGTGTGCAAGTGGAAAGATACTGGTATTATTAGGTAATATTATTAATAAATACTAATGTGGGCTAGCTTAGGGTGACCTCCCCACAGGACTGATGTTCTGCTGCAAGTAATTTTAGCCAGTGGGTTTAGTTGCTCAGCTATTTAATGTATCACACGGGTTTGCTGGCTGGAGGTTGCTGTCTTAGACCTGTCAGCTACGAGACCTTGCTAATGGCCCTGATTCTTGGTGGCTCACCAGAAGTGTGAGAGGAAACAGCGATGTCATAAAGAAGGTATGTCAGGGAGAGCCTGGCAGCTGCAATGTGAAGCTGTAAAATGTGGGCTTGGGTTTAAATCAGGGTCAGCTTCCCATTGGAGTAATTCAAGTTTTAACCAGGCAGCCAGCCAAGAGCTGGCTGTGATTAGTCAGAGCCATTAGATCTGTGAGCCCACTTCTTCTGACCCTGCAGGACTCCCAACTTGAAAACATTAAAAACTTGACACAATTTGATGCTAAAATTGTCACTGAGCCCCTCAAAATTTTATCTTCCATAGGCATGTGCAAGAGCCAGTTGCTGTCTCTGCAAGCAGATAAGTTTAAGTTGGTTATAGGCTTTGAAGCAATGCTGAGCTTTGTGTAGGAGTTGGACAAAAGGCTGGGTCTTTTGAGAAAGTCCCTGCTTTGGGTTCTGTTTCCTAGTCCCAATCTGTGACTGTCTCAGTGGTCCTGCAGCCACCTCACTGGTGATAAACCATGCCATTTCATCCTTAATCATTCCAGCTGACAGCAGCGAGGATGACTCATGCACAGCACTGTTGTTGGAGTGTGAGTTTAGCCTCGGATTGTGCTGTGAGGAAAGAACAAGCAGGAAGGGTTCCTGAAGAGGCTGTAATTGTTCCTGCCAGCTCAGGGCTGCTGGCAGGGGGCTCAGGCACTGACAATATTGCTGGGCTCTCTGAAATCTCACTCCTAACATGCCTCAGTAGGGGGTGAAAGGGTAAAGAAAAAAAAAGGGACACAATCCAGGTTTGGCTTTGTGCCGTGCTCAAACTTCTCCATGGTTCCTCCTTCTCCAGGAAACAGTCGCTCTGCAGGTGAGGCGTGAAATACATCCACTGAAGAAATTGAAAGAGACTGTCTCAGCAGGGGAGGGATTCGAATTCTGTCAGATTTGGGGGGGAGGTTTCCAGCCTTCCTTGGATGCAGATTTCCCAGGGGTGATGCTTTTCGTCCTGCATGTGATTTTTGCTTTTGGCAAGCTGCCCTTTGGCGCTGCGTGTTGCTTGAGATGAAAGGCTGGAGCAAAGCATGTTCCTAACACTTAGGAAACCAGCTGTGTTGTCAGAATCACCTTGAAATACTGATGAACAGCTTTGCAGGGGCCAACCCTTGTGTTACCCTGCCTTGTCCAGGCTGCTGCCTTGGCTGTGGTCCATAGATGTGAGGAAGACCACGGCCTCCCTTTCTGGTGGGGACAGCAGCAGGAGAGATGAGTTGAGTGAGGACATGAAGAAGGAATGGTTTGGTTCTAGCCTCCCTTTCTGGAAGTCTGGTTCAGCCTTTGAGCTTGCACCCTGTGCTGATGTCTGTGATGCGCCAGTCCTACCTGGGCTGTCCCTGAGCAACACCATTTCTCCTGGTTCCCTCCTGGAAACCTGTCATGTTCACCCATCAGTGTCAACTGATGGGACCTTCCTCTTGTTGTCAGGATTTGCTTCCCTCTGATAATGTTGAGACATGGGAGCTTCACCTTGAGGAGATACTTCCAAGTGGATGAGATTAATAATTTCTAGGTGGATGAGAATAGCTGAAGAAACATCACTTGGAAATGTGTGCTGGTCAGGCACTGAGAGCATTCTTGGCCTGGCATCAAAGTCAACATTTCTGGCTGTGTACAGCAAAGTGATGATGGGTTGTTATTACAAGCATCTGCAGTGCGAGGGAGACCCTTCTGCTGGAGAAGGTCTCTCTGTAGTAGGTGTTTGTGATTCTGATGGTGCCTGGTGTGATCCATGCAGTCAGTCTGGTGTCAGCTCTCTGATTTATAACCCTTACACTGCTATGGTACCCACACTGCAGTGTTGGAGACCTTACCTCCTCTTCTCCGATGCCTTGCTTGCTTTGCACTGGTAAATTTTAAGAGCAGCTCCTGTAGATTTGTGTAAGGTCAGATGCTTTCTCTTCTTCCTCTTCTTCCTCTTCCTCCTTCCTTCCAGTGTGCCTGGACAGTGTGCATCTGACAGGCTGATGTGCCCCAGGAAGATCTGTCTGTTCCCTGTTGGACATCACAATCCTTTTCCCTCTTTGCTCCTATCAACCGGTCAAGGTTTGTGACAGGGGAACGCTCTGACTGCTGGACCGTGTTGGTGTTTGAGCATCACTGGGCTATGCATGAGTTGCAAGTGGGAGGGTGCCCCAGGTGCTTGATGCCTTGGTTTTCCCTGCTTGTCCAAATGTGGCATCTCAGGAGGATGCAATGGGGGTTTGCTCCTCTTCCTCACCTGTATTCCTTCACCTGAAAGCAGATGCTCCAGCACAGGATTTGGTGTCCATGCTGGCACAGCTCATGATACTGCACATGGTAGCAACTCCGAACTGTTTCAGCCCTGCAGCATCTCCCTCCTCTTTCCCTTCCTTGCCCTCCCTGCGCTGCCCACATGTCTGCACAGGGCCATGGCCGTTCACCCTGTGGACAACTCTGAGTCTGGACTGCTCTTTTTTGGCAGAACAACAATCTGTGCTTAGGTCAGCTGTAAATTTAATCGAGCGGCACAAAGGATTTAGAGCACCTTGCGGATAAAAATTGCCTTGGGCTGGACAAAAGAAACACACATGCCATTCCCTTTCTCTCCTCCTGCGACGGCTTAGGCTGTGGTTGGTTTTTTTTCCCTTTTGTCTCCCACTCCATGACATACAACGCAGATGTTTTTTGCATCTCGATGTGTCTCAAAATACTATAAGGCTTCTTATCTAGCAATGATGAATTCAGTGTATGCAGCATAGAACTGTGATTTCCCTCAGGGTCCTTTGTAGTAATAATTTCTGTAAATAAAGGCTGGAATCAGGATCTGTGTTGTAATAGGATTTTGTTTGTGTAAGGGCTGGTAGCCATGTCCCCCTGATGCTGCCCTGTATTAGGATTGTGGGCTTTATGACAGCTTTGTGTGTGGGATGGGAAGGGTGGGCTGGCACAGAACACCCTTGGAGGGAGGGAGAGGAGTAGAACTCACCTATGGGAAGTGTTGGGAAGTTTGTAGGCCAGAAACACAGTGCCGATGGGCACCTCCACTGTCTCTTGAATTGCTGCATCTTGCCAGACTGGTTTGTATTCCTGACAGGGGGCTGGCTTTCCGCAAAGGCCCCATGGCCGAGGTAAAGTCCCCATCCTGCGTAAGGTGCCAAAGCCATGTGAGTCTTGGAGGAGAAGGAAGAGCCGGACAGGATAAGGTCTGAACAGGCTCCAGCAGCTCTTGCTGCTGCTGTGACTGCATTGATCTGCGTGGAGGAAAGCTGCAGCCTCTTCATTTGTCTCTGGACTTGCAGAACTCATGATTCTGTGAGCCGGTGACTGCGGTGACCCGCATCCCGAGGCAGCTGCCTTTCCGAGAAGCTCACGTCTATGAAACACACACCATTGCTGAGAGAGCGATTTGTCAGCCCCTCGAATGAAGGGTGCAAGAAAACGGTGCCTTTAATTACGCCTGCTTGGGAGAGAGGTGAGTGAGGAGCGTGTGCGATCGCAAGCCTTGGGGGCTGTTAGATTTTCTTCTCACCTGTTCTATCAGTAAGAAGCGTGTGGGGGAAGCACATGCGTGTTCACACATTCACTCTGCTACCCCTGCTGGGTGCAGTAACTCTTCCTGTGCTGGTGAAGGGATGCTGATGGAAACTTCTCTTCAGTGGGAGGCCTGGTGGCTGTGCTGGAAGTGATGGGGACCTTTGTGCCTGGTCTGCTGCAGTACTGCAGAGCATCATCACCGCAGGATCCTGAGCAGCCGTGGGTGAATGCAGCAGGCTTTGAACATACACACCTTGGAGATGTTGGTAAATTAAGATTTCTATTCTTGTGCTGGCTGTGTCTCATCCTGACTTGGTCCTGTACCCGGGTTAGGTGGGCTCAGTACCACCTAGTGATGTGAAGCTGAACTGTAGCTCCACTACACTATGGAGGTGAGAGGCTTTTCCTCAGGCAATGGTGGCAAAGGATGTGTGCTAAGTTCAGTGTCAGCAGCAGAGAGTTGTGCTGTTCTCAAAAATAAACAGGTGCCAGAACTGTTTGTCACGTGAAAAGGTGTGCTGGCACTTCATCCCTCCCTGGCATCACCTGGAAGGCTCATGTGAGCTCTGAAAAAGCCTGCACACCATTCACAGTGTAATTAGCACCACAAGTCTTGCTAATTGCTGAGCGTTTTTTTCTCTTCCCCCTCCCTTTCTCCAGCACAACATTTCTCTAGTTATCTTGGGTTATCATCATGGTAGACAGTGTGCTAAGCCTGGATGCTCCTTCAGAGGGTTGGTGTCAGGAATAATTACTGCCATAGTAAGCTGATCAGCCCTTCCTTATTAGCTGCTGTTGTTGTTACTCGACATTGATTAGTAATTTGTAGCTGCCAGTGCTTTCCTCTGCCCTCAAAGCCGAGGGTTTGCTGGTGCTGCCGTGCTGTTCTGCCAAGGACAAATGAACGTTTTCCCCCCTTGCCACCCAGCCCGGAGCTTCCCTGTCTAGAGGGTGGTTTTTAAATCTCCAGCTCATGGCTGGGAGAGCAGCAGCAGGCCTGTCTGAATGCTGACTTTGCAGCTGAAAATTGCTGTGGGTCCCAGCTGGCTGTAGTGGTAGAAGATCTTGTGGTGAGTGATCCAGTGGTGAGACAATGTTTGTAATTTCAGGCTGAGAGCTTCGCAGTGATGACCTCAAGTCCTCCATCATCCTGCTGGTTGGAGAGGTCAGCAGACATGCCACCATAAATATCAAATGGCTCCAGAGAGGTCTGTGATGTTTGTAGGTGGCTGCTCAGGAGTGTTCATGTCTGAGCTGGTGAGCAGTGGTGGAAGTGGGTTTTGGAGGGGAATGAGGAGAAAACACACCTGTAGCCTCTATCCTGTTTGAGATGTTCAGGTTTGTTTTAAAGTAAGGCCATTTAGCAACTTGAAACTGCAAATGCTGGGAGAAGGGGAGCTTCCCAACCAAGACCTGGGGTCAGGGGTCCTTGTTCACAGTGCTGACTCCATCTGTGGTTGGGTCTGTCTCATGTCTTTCAGCTGTTCCTATCAAGCTCTGTGAGCCACGTGCCATCACTTGTTTGTCTGACCTGCTGCTCTGTGGACCAGCTGTGCCTGTCAAAGCAGGGTCAAAGAGCAGAAGGCAGGCTTGCAAGCCTGTGCTGGGATGGAGAGGGAAGTTTGAGAAAGGAATATAAGAATGCAAGTGCCTTTTATGTGATCTGTGTCTCTTGTTGTCAGCATGTTGCCGGCTCACACGTTGTCTCAGGACCTCAGCAGTGAATCTTCTGAGCGTTTCGGGTTGTCCAGCATGGCCCCTTGCAGAGTGACATCCCAGGAGATGCTCTCCTATGCAAACAGTAATCTACCCTGGGCGAGCCCTCTGTGGAGGGGACACGGAGGAAGTCTTAGGCTGGCATGGAGCAGAGCAGTACCCCCATCCATCTCCGCCAGCCGTGCCGCCAGCACCGGGAGGCAGCGTGGGCCATCGCTCCCCCGCCTGCAACTGTCCGTCTGACACAGCAGGTATAAATCATGCACGGGCGGCGGAGACGGCGGGGAACGCGCCTCCTCTCACCCCTACTCTGACTAGCGTCCCTGTGATGCCAGGGGGGTGGCAGGGGGCAAAGCTTGATGTCACTTCTTGGCACTCTAAGAAGACGTTATTCAAAGAGACGGTGACCTCTCCTGGCATGCAGAGCGCTGCCGGGGACCTCCAGCCCCGCGTCTGCGGCAAATCAAATGATGTGCTCTGGGAGAGGAGGGCTGGGACTCTGACATCCATCACCAGCCTGCTGACCGTGGAGGAGAGGAAGAGACAGCTGCCAAGAAGCCTCCCCTCCATCGGTCCTCGGAGGCGCCGGTGGCTTAAATCCTGGGGTGTCTTCTTACTCATCCATTAGTGGTCACTAACCACAGCTCCCTGTGCAAGCACCTTAATGGCTGCCTCATCTGGACAAGCCCTAATTAAGACTGAGGAGTGGTTTCTTTTCAAAACCTGTGCTCAAGTGTGTTTTTCTAGTTTCTCACCTTCCCAGATGAGATTTCCAGGGCTCAGGCTAGGTGATTTTTCTTTTCTTTAGTAGTTCCAGTGATTCACCAGTTTAAAAACGTGAGAGGACTGCAGGACACCTGATCAGACTTCCTTCCTGATCACACATTCAGGGGATTTTATTATCTTTTCTTTTCCTCCCCAGAGAGCTCAAGCTCCGAGGTAGCTCAGGTAGAAACCTGCAAACCACAGAAATTAATCTTTGCTGACAAAAGCTTTCCGACTAAGCACTGGTCTGGATTTGAGGATGTGCTTGACGCTCCCAGGTGAGCTTGCAGAGGTGGAGGGAGCACTGGCGTGTCCCACTACTGTGGCAGTGGATCTCAATAGGGTGTGCACTCACCGTGGGGCAGAGTTAGGGGGTCCAGGCCGCTCTCTGGGTATGACAGTCGCTGTGTAGTGCTGTTGCTGGGAATCTTGGAGGGTGAGACCAGTAAAGTGCTAGAGATCTGCATCTTGCTTGCAGGCTGCTCTGAAGGGCTGAGAGGTTTCTTCAGCTTGGAGGCTGCGTGCTCCAGCTCCTGTTCTTCACTGGTACAATCCAGTCTACACCAGTGACTTCAACGGGCCAGCCTTGGTTTACCTAACATGAGGCTGTTACCTTGACCTCAGCTGAATTCCCTGGCTCATCCTCTCTCCTGTGATCTACTCAGCTTCTTGTCCAGCTTGCCCCTGCTGTGGAGGCCACCATCTCAGCCACAGGAGCAAGGCTGGGCCTTGGCTGCTGGTTCGTGTAGCATTGGAAAGGGTAGAGGCTGCCGTGCTCTCCCCCTTCCTTGTGCTTTAGGGTAGGTGTGGTTTCTGCAGCACTGCACGCACCGGTGGAGGACACTGCAGTGTCCCATGTGTTCATTGCCTGAACCTCGGTCCTCTGTGGAGGACCTGCCTCCCTCTGCTGACAAGGAGGTGCTGGTGATGTGCCACTCTGGTCTTGTGTGATAGAGGCAGCAGCACGTGAGAGGCTGTTGACTCAAAGAGCAGCATGGGCCAAAAAATGTCCTGGAGAATGTCTCTGCTGTGGAGTATGGGCCTGATTTGAAGCGGTGTCTGCTGGGATCTGAGCCTACCTTTACAGAGGACTTTGGGAGGTTGGCCCTTTCTTGCGTGCAGAAAGAGTTTGAGATCCACGGCTGAGCCAGGTGCTTTCACACCTCTTTCCATTTCACAGGCACTGCAGTGATGCTGCATTGGTGTCTCCCCACAGGACAGCTCAGTCCCCTCAGGATGGTCTGCCCAAGGATGTGGAGAAGCTTCCCCAGCTCACATCTCTCCAAGTGGGTTGCTGAGGGCAAGACAAGCATTCAAACACCCTAAAGCAGAAGGAACAATTGTTACCCAAGCTGTGGCCAAGTTCTCCTAAGGAGAAAAGAAAGACCCAAGTGTTGCAACATCCCTTAAAGCTCTCTGAGCAACGATGAATGAAATCTCCCGGAGTCTGGCCCATGCTGCGCTCCCAAACCTCAGGTTCTCGATCCCTTCTGACAGCGCTCTTCCACACAGGTGCCTGGGGAGCACGGAAATTGCTCCCAGGTTTCCCCAACCCCTTTCACAGGCAGGGCAATGGGCCTCTAGATGGCAGTGTTTCTGTTCAGGAGCCCAGCAGCTCCTTCCCAGGCGAGCTCCACGGATCCCTTTCGTGCCAGGCTTTGGAGAAGCTCCGAGATTAACGCCGGGCTGAAGTGGACAGCTTAGCACCCCGCTGCCTCTTATCGCTTCCTCAGTGAAAGTGGCTTGAATTTTGTGACCTCAAGGGACCAGCGGTTTTAGCAGGCTGGACAGTCGTTTTCTGACTGTCCTTCCCCTCCACGTGATGAAATTGGCTCAGGATTGATTGCTCGGACAATTGCCTGTTGGTCAGGGAGGTAGCAGGGATTTTGGAGGTGGTGGGTGTCCTTTGCTGTGACAAAGCTCAGCTAGTTTCCCGTGTGTGCTTGAGGATGCAGACAGGGGGTCTGCTCTTCCCAACGTGTGTGGAGGCTGCCTGTGTGGAACTAGGGCCTTGTCTTTGGCCGGAGGAGAGCTGGGAGCTTAGGGAAGGAAAACATTGCTGGAGAGAGGACTGTAATTGCTCCTGCACACCTGGAGCTGTCACTTGCTGTCACCTCCTCCCTGCACCTGGCTCTGCTCAGTGCCTGAGTGATGGGGATGCTGGGCTCAGTACCCTCCTCCTTTCCCAGGGCTTCTCCTGTGCTGCTGGATGGAGACCACACCTCAGAGGCTGTGCCTGTGTTTATCTTCTCTCCTGGATGCCAACGTGACAGGTACTTTCTTTGTCCATATAAGTGTCAAGGGAGAAAGATGGAGGGAGCCTGAAGGTTGCTGTCCCTCACTGGCTGCACTTGATAGCTTTGCTTCAAGCTTGGGGCTGATCTCACTTGGCTTCTGACCACGTTTTACCATGGACTCAACCCATTTGTGGTCAAGAAGAGGAGAGGCAGACTCAGAAAGCCAGGGATGTGTTCCTGCCCCTGGGCACGGTGAAGTGCAGCACATGTAGACTGGGGTCCTGTAACTCTTCCCTCTTACAGCCCTCCTGGAAGCTGGCAACAAAATTCAGCCCCTTGCCAAGGTCCCCAGAGAGCTGAGCAGGGTGGGAGGCAAGGACCTTATTCAGCAAAGGTCTGGGCCATTTGTACACATTGTGGCTCCTTGGGGTTTTATGAATCTAAGTGTACCTTTATCTTGGGAGAACTAGGTTTACTCTGTGGACCAGAAATAGAGGCCAGACCCAGATCTTGCTTGAACTTGGCTGGTGTGGTGATGACAGCTGACCTGGGATCTGGGGCAGTTTCCTGTTCAGCTCATTCCTACCACTTCCACTAAGGGAAGTGTTGAGATAGGTGTGACAGTGTTTCCTTCCTGCATGGCAAGGATGGGAGGAGCAAGCCCTGCTCCTGAAGCTCTCCTCTTGTACTCCATCCCCTCCCTCTCCCCTCTGCCTGCCTGGCCTGGCTCTCCCAGCCTGGCCCCTCGCCCCAGGGCTGCTTGTGCTCCCCCTCAGCACAGTGGAGGAGCCTGGAGCTGCTCCTGAGCAGTGGAATGGTGCTGGTGCTGCAAAGTGTGGAAGGGGTACTGGATTTCAGGGGCTGCAGGAGATGCCAATCGTTTCCCGGCTCTGCCACAGCAGAGGAGAAATCATTCCTATCTCCCTGTGCATCATTTCCCTCTGCATAAAACAGACAATGATCCTTTTCTTGCCTCCTTGAGCTGATGCCAAAGGAGAGAGACTGGTTCCTCCTCGTTTTTCCCCAGCACAGGTGATAGTCTCTTTGGGGTTGGCGTGCTCATGCCTGGGCTTTCCAACCCCCCAGGAGACCTCGGACCCTGGATTTCCAGGAGTGTGGCAGCACAGGTGAGCTGCCTGACTGTCTCTCAGCCTCTCAAGGCCGTGCAACAGCTCGCTCCCAGCCTGTGCAGGAGCTTTCTCTGCCAGTTCTGCACCTGCAGCCTGGGAAAATGGCTCCAGTCATGCTGCAGCGGGCATGGACAATTGATTATAAGTGGTCATAGATTACCTGGAGCAATGCTATTAAATTTAATACACTTCTGCACCGGCTCTTGGGGCTCAGCCTTGGGTTGTGTAACTGACATCTTGTTGCAAAGCATTTTGGGGACATCGCAAGGGGCGGGAGGCAAAGAGATTCAACTGCAAAAAGAGGCAGAAGAAGATGAGTTTCTGTTGAGATTTATTTCCTGCCCTATAATTGCCCAGAAAAGCTGTGTAAACCTTCTCTGTTTGTGGAACAAATACTGCAAGAGTTACTGCTCTGACCTTTTTTTTTCTTTTCCACTGGACAATTGTCTGTGCCCTTGCTATTCTGAAGCCTTGATATGCTGCTGGCAGATTTATGCCATGTTGAAACCCACTTCTTATTGCCTCAGAGTTGATTGGAAAAAAGGAAACTTGCTTGCTGAAAAAATAAATGTGCTACCATGTGCCCGGCATGCCAAGATGGGGTTGAAGTTTAGAAATCCTCTTTTTCATGTCAGCTCTTTGTCTCCCGTCACTGTGTCATCTTTGAAAGGTGAGGGAGCAGCTCCAAAGAGGATCACCACTGGATTTAGGCAAAAGTGAGATACGTAATGAGCAACCCACACAGTGGTGGAGCGAGGCCACTGCTTCCTCTCGAACGAAGGGGTTGTTCAGCGTGCAAGTCCTGCTCTGGCTTAACAAAAGCTTGTGGTAAATCCCCATGTGAACACTCTCACATTGATTTGGCAGCTGCTAAATTTGGGAATAAATCCACCTTCCATGGCAGCAATAGTAAATCAGATGAGGCATGTCCAGGGAGGGTCTGGAGTCCACTGCAAAAATGCACTCGGTTTGTGTGTGCTTCAGAGCTTGCCTGTGCTGAAGAGGAGTTGGTGCTAAAGCTCTCTGGAACAAACTTCGGAGTTTTAATCCCGTCCTGGGTGAGATCCCAGGAGTTTGTTAGTGCTTTTTGGGGTCTTCATCACTCTGCAAGCCTCTGATACTGGTGCGTAGAGCCCCTTTTCCCTCTTTATCAGCACAGAACTGATAATCCAGCAGGGTAGCCAGACAGCCCAGAGAGGCTGTACAACAAAGGCCACTTGGAGTCATCGATCCTCCCCTTGAATGCCACGCAGGAGCAGATGCCACTTGCAAACCTCAGCTCCTCGTAAGTGTTTGAGTGGGTGTGAGGTCTATTGCTACCGGCCCTGTCCAAGCAGGGGTGGTTCTGTCTGTAAATTTTGTTCTGGGTAATACAGGATTCTTGTGGTAGCTGGTAAATGTCAGCCCTCATTAGGGAGTATATAATCAGGCGGGTGTGTTTCTCCTTGCAGTAGTTGGAGGCTACTGGTGTTTCACTGAGTGTCTGAGTGGAAAATCAGGCCCGGATGTGTGTATATGTGTATGTGCCCGTGCACTTCCTCCTGCAGGTGACAGGAGAGCAGAGGGTGTGGAGTTTAATCCGTGTGTCTGTGTGGGCAGCTCTGCCGAGGCTGTTTGTCAGCTGGAATCCCAGCACAGGGCTCTGCAGCATCAGCCGCAGCTTCCTTTTTGCCTTCTGTCACATTTGGAAGGAGGGAAGATGTAGCTGAGTCTTGCAATAGTAGGTCAAAACATACTGCAGCACTAAAGATCAGAGCAAAAGCTTTCTTGTACAAACACATGGTTTTATTCATCCTGTTATTTTCTTTATCAAATGCTTACTTGCCTTTACAGAGCAGCTTTCAGCCCCAGGGAAAGTAAGTGTCTCTGGGAGGGAAGCTGGGCTAGTGACTGGAGTGGGTGACAGTTATGGAAAATGGGCAATCTGGACTTTTATTCCTGATTCTGCTCTGGCTCCTGTCCTCCAGATCTATGTGAAGAGCTGAAGAAGTGGAAGAGCAGGGGCTGTCACTGCACGTGTACGTGGCACACAGCGTGGTGGCACCCCCAGAGCACCCTGGGTGCAGCAAGAAACGCCAGTCATGCTTGCAGCTGTTTCTGGCTGGGTAGCAGTCTGGTTAGGGTACAGCCTGGTTAGGGTGCTGGAACGAGCTCTTTTATCCAGGCAAAGCTTTGCCTGGGATTCTTCAACGTCCAGACATGCAGACAGCTTATTTTTAAGGTCTCATTTGAAAGATGTCAGCTCCCCCTCCCTACTCTTCCCCAGGCAGCGAGAGCAGAAAACTAAATTTATCTGCATTGGGACAGAGAGAGCTGGAGTAAACCAGCCAGGCGCTGCTCCAGATCTGCTGGGTGGAACAACTGGCGCAGAGCTGTCTGTCTGTCCGAGTCAGAGGTGCTGGGGTGCAGCTGATGTGGGGCTGGCTGTGACACCTGCACAGCATTTTCCATTCCAGTCGCTGGGGTTCAGAATTTGCTGGAAAGTTTGCCTTGTTGACGTGATGTTTTATCAGTCTCTGGGTTAGTATATTTCTTCTATAGGTGAGGCAAAGCAGTCCCTCTGCTTGTTGGGAGACAGATGAGGAATTACATTCCTTGCCTTGCTTCCCAAGACCTTGTGAGACCCCCAGGGTGGAAACAGTGCTGGAGAAGAGGTAAAGCCCTTGTTGCTCAGGAACTTTTGAATATGCTGTAGGTAGTTCATAGGAATGGGAACAGTGAAGGACTCAAACATTTTCGGTTTGAGGGTAGCTGCCCACAGGTCCCTTTTTGGGATCATTCTTGATTGGTGGAAGGGAACACAGGGCAGATGTTTGAAAGGTGTGTGCTGCACACTGCTGTGTGCCTGAGGTAAAGAAGAGACTCTTTACTGTGTTCCTTCCTGAGGCTGTCTGGGGCACAGGCAAGTGGGGAATCAGTGGGATCTGTTTTTTCTTTTCCCCTTCCTAAAACTGGAGCATCCTTCTCTGTCAGGCTTCTGCTAATGAGTTAGTTAAACAGCATCTCCTTACTGGAAACTCTTTTCAGTCCAATTAAGATCTTGCAACATGTCAGTTGTGACAATAAAAGTGAATTAAGGCTCATTTCTCCTTTTTTATGATGTTTATTAGAAGATGGGACTGCTCATTTAGAGGAGCTAATCGTGGTTATTTATTTGTCAGTGGTACCAAGAAGCCCCTGCCCAGGCTGGAGACCCAGTGCCAGATGCTGTGTGTGCTTGTGGAAAGAGTGGGAGCCAACCCTGGAGACCCATGTGGGAAGAGCCCAGCTAAGGTAGGGAGACTCCTGTGACCATTTAGCCCCAGCTGCAGGACCTGCTGCTGCTTGGAGATGCTGCGACAGCCACTGGAGTCAAAGAAGGCAAGAGGAGAATGCGGAATTCATCTTCCCTCTCAAGCTGCTTTGATTCAGTGGCTTGGCCAGGACTTAAAGCAAGTTCTTCCAGGAGCTGGGCTGCTAGTGAAGATGCTTTCCAGCACATCTAACAGGGAAAAGGAGTTACTTTATTGCTGTGAGCAACCCAGGCAGGTGGATGTAATAGAAAAGGCCTGCAGGAAGGTGCAGTGCTTCACCTTGTTTTCAAGGGGAGCTTGGTCTGTGCTTCTCAAACCCTTAAGCAATAAGATGAAAAGATCCAGTAATTAAGAGCAGAAATCCGAAGACATGGAGGCACAGAGACTGACAGGCCAGGAAGGAGAAAGCCACTCTAATGATCCTCACCTGCTGTCTGTCCTGCGGAGAGCCAAGAACAGTCAACCCTCAGTGCCTCTCCCTGTGAGGGTGACCTCGTGCTGGAGGAAGGGGCTAAGGGTCTGGCCCCTCTTGCCCTGAGGTTGCCATGTGGGAAGGGGCAGAATTTACTGAAGGCAAAGGCGCTGAGCACAATGAGATTAACTGTCCTGTGGGTTACTGCAGTCCCATGCAGCAATAGTGACTGAGCTGTGGGCTGCTGAGTTCTGTCCCTAGCCTGTGTTTTGGGCTTCCAGATGTCTGTCTTTCAGTCCGTGCTCCTGCCTGGCTTGTTGGGCTCCTTCCTCACGACTTTTTGCTTTGTGCTGTTATGCTTATGAGTGTCATCCAGTCTCTGGGTCCGTCCTTGATGCCAGCCTCACATAAACATAGGTTAGGGTTCTGAAGGCTGTTGTGTGGAGGACAGAAACTGGCGGCTTTGAAGATCATACTGGACATGAGAATGGAGAAAGCTGAGGTAAATGAGGCTGCAGGATGTGCTGTCTTGCTCCCAACTCCCTCGTCAGGATTGCCAGGCTGGGGTGAGCCAGCAGCAGCCTGTGGGGAACTGAGACTTCCAGGCTGGGCTGCTGCTTGTGGCCACATGAGTACAATACACTGGGGCTCTTCCCCGTCCATGAACCCATCCTGCCGTGTTGTAGCAGCCTGAATCTCTGTCTGTGTTGGTGTAAAAACATCGTTCTTCTTCTTTCAGTCCTGCAGCTGTTGATGTTTTGAAGTTAAGAAAACATTTAAATGATTAAAAAAAAAATATCCAGCCTTGGTTTATCAAGGGAACTTCTAATGAGGAGAAGGGGAGGGGGAACAGACACAGGAAGGGCAGCAGAGACTAACAGCCTGGCAGAGCACTTGTCATCTTGACAACACAGTAAGTTTCAAACTGGGCTCGCTCCTGACGTTTGCCTGAAGGTATATTTAACTAGTGCGGGAGACGCTGGAGCAGAAGTGTGCACCTTTGAGCCCGAGGAAGCCTCCACGGGGGTTAGCCGGGTTTGGGAAGGGGGGAGGTGGGCTCCAAATGGAAAATGTGCTCCTTCCCTGCCTGTCTGTCTGTGTGTAGCCAGACTGCAAGGCTGTGCTCGCAGCTTGGTGAGAGAGGATGCTAATGAAGCGTGAGCCGGCTGCGCTCAGTGGCGGCTCCGCGCTATCTGCCACCAGCCCACCTCTTCCTTTCGTTCCTTCTCTATCTGCATGTTGTGTTTGACGAATGGAAATGCGGGCTTCTCTTTGAAGCGGGAGGGATGACAAACAGACAGATAGGATAGGAGCTCAAATACTGCTTTCTCAGGGCTAGGCTAAATTGTCAAAGGATACACAAAGCTTCTAGGAGAGATTTGCAGCCTTTGGGACTGATGGGAGACCCTGGGTTTTGCAGGTTTGGTGAGGTGCAAAGAAGGGTCTTTCAGTGGCTCTGTACTGTGTTCCGAAATCTTTTACTGTAGTTTTTTTGGTTTTTTTTCAGGCCCTGACTTGGAGTGCTCTGTGCTCCAGGGCTGCTGTTCCTCTGTATGGAGTTCCAAACCCCCAACCCTTCTTACTCCAGAACTTCCAAAGTGCACCTCCCACCTCCCTCAAACACCTTTCAGCTCTCCCTGCTGCAGCAGGATCTGCTCCATCTCTCCTGTCCAGGTATTCCTGCCCTCTTCCCCACAGCCCCTGGCTCTTACCTCCCCTTCTTCCCCCCAGCTTTCCCTGTTTTAGTCAGGCCTTTGCTCGCTTTCTGTCCCCAAACCCTGTGCTATGGGATTTCAGAAACAGAGATGTGAACTGTGCTTCCAGAAATCCTAAGATGGTGCCTACAGATCACAGGCTTGTGTTGAATCTGCATTACCTGCACGTGGGAGTGAAAAGCATCGTCTCCTCAAACATGCCTGCAACCAAAATCATTGAATTGTTAAGGCTGGAAAAGACCTCGAAGATCATTGAGTCTGACTGTTAACCCAGCACTGCTGTGTTCACCTCTAAGCCATGGCCCCAAAATAGTCCAGACAGCCACAGGAGAGCAGGATGTCTCTCTTCTGTCTGGTCCTGTGTTGTGAGAAGCTTCTGTGGCAGAGCTTAAGGCTGATACATTGACACTGGACGCTGCTGAAAAGGGATGCGATTGGTTTTTACATAGTGAGTGACTTTTTGGCATTTCTGAGAAGCAAACTCCCGACTAGGAGGCAGAACAAGCTCGGCATGTGAGATGGGAGTCGTGCCGTGAGCCAGAGCATCTGCTGTATTGGAGGGTCTGAACTGTCCTGTTGCTTTCATCACCTCCCCAGGCATCTCATGGCACCTCCCTGCATGCAAAGAAACATCTGGAAGGGTGCAAATGCCAATCTGTGTTTGTACTGGCCCTCTGCAACAAAGCCAGCCACGTCCCAGCATCAATTTTACAGGAAGAGATGGAAACACCGTGTTAGACACTGGAGTGGGGGCCTTGCCTGGAAATAGTTTTCTGTGGCAGTATGGAGAACAGGCTAAAATCAGAGATGTTAGTCCACACTCTCTCTTGCAGCTGTACGTTTCATCTTCCTTTCTAGATTGGCTTTAAGATATGGGAGAGCGTTGAGATTCTTCCCACAGGAGAGATTTGCTGAGGTCCTTAGCTGGTACAAATCAATCAAGCTCTAACTCACAAAGCACCCTGTGGGGACACAACTTCGATAGGAACTTTCCCTCTGAAGTTTGATGTGATTTCCTCTTCTTCCAGCCACACATTTTGCTCTTTTCATTGCAAAAATAAAAGCTGTGACAAAGCCTGGTGTAGCCCCAGAGCTGGTCCCCACCTGCCTTGTCCCAGCCTTCGTGCCCTCCATCAGAAAACTGTGAGTCATCACCTCTTGGCTCCACCAGCCTTGTAATGTTTTTTTTTCCCTCCTCCTCGTTCCCCCATCCCAGCTGGGGTGAAGAAGCGAGAAAGCAAATAGGAATAAATACCTCCAGCCATAAAAGTGAAATAAATCAATACCTCTTCTCTGAAGCCAGAGATGCTTAATAGGCAAGGATCACTGCCAGATTGTAAAAAATGTGTTTAGTGTGTGGCTGGGGCGAGTTTAACCCTTGGACATAAACAGCTGAACAGCTTCTCTCACCTCTGAATTAAATAACTTTAACTGTAGAGGGCTGTGATTAATAGAGGCGCCTCTGCTTGGGATGCAGCAGGTATTTGGTGCCTATGGATTGTCTGGGAGATTGGGATGGAGAAGTTGTTGCCAGGTCCCTTCTGCAGGCCCAGTGATGCTTTTTTTCCATGGAGGTACAGCTGTATTCATGGGTGAGGGAGCTCCTGCGCACGGGACTGAGCTGGTGAGACTTCAGCTGCCTTTCCCAGGAATTAAGGACCTTTCCAGCTCTCTGTGGTGGGAAAGCAGAGGACCAAAGCTTGGGTGAGGCAGTGATAGGACCTGAGAGAATGGCATTAATCTGTGTCAGGGGAGGTTTAGGCTGGATATTAGGAAAGTGTACTTCACCCAGAGGGTGTTTGGGCACTGGAACAGGCTCCCCAGGGAAGTGGTCACAGCCCCATGGCTGCCAGAATTCAAGGAGCGTTTGGACATGCTCCTTGAAGTCTGGCAGCCATGGTGGGATTGTTGGGGATGTCCTGTGCAGGACCAGGGGTTGAACTTGATGATGCTTGTGAGTCCCTTCTAACTCAGAATATTCTGACAAGATGGGATGACAAGACACAGCCAAGGCTGGAGTAACAGGGATTGTTGGAAGCCCCAGTGAGATGTTGCTGGGGGAAATGTTAGCCCTGCTGTCAGCTAAACTGGTGAGACCACATCAGGAATAATGAGGATACTGTGGACAGTCTTTCGGAAGACCAACGAGGTCAAATGGGAGCAGGTATAAATGAGCCTGCAGAGAAATTCAGAATCACGCAGGTCCTATCACACCCCGAGTTTGGCTTCACAAAATCAAGGCTAAGAGGTGATGCAGTCTGGGAGAAGAACTGCTTAGAGTAAGCAGATGTTGGCACAAGGACAGCTAGTTATGGGCTGCCCATGAGCTCAGGAGACTGGCAACAAGCAGAAAGACAGTGATGCCTTCCAGCAGTCATGGAGCAGGGAAGCATTGGGACTGGTTTAAAGTGAAGCTGAGCAGGAGTGATTATTTGACATAACTCCAGCACTGCTCAGAGGCTGGATGTAGGGACGTGGAGTTTCTTACAAGTCTTATTTATGATGGTGTGTGTGCCTTTTGTTGGGGCTAGGATCTCAAAGATAGCCAAGGTATTTCAGGAGAGGATTTGGGTCAGTTTCCCACAAAGCCTTCGTGCACCTGGATAAGCTCTTTGTTCTCCTGGCACACAGTCTCACACTCAGTTAAGTGCTGCCTGACACACATATGTTTTCCTGCACTACAGCAGAAACCTTTTGCTGAGGAGAGCCACATGCTGGAAGTTAACTTGGTTTTAGGGAGCTGGCGGCATCTGACGCAACCCTCAAAGCCAGCTGGTTTCCGTGCGAAAGGAAGACAGGTTCTACTGAGGTGATCCTGGAAACACTCCTATTGTTTTGATGTTTATTTTCATGGGTAGAGGAAATTGCATCTGTTGTTAACGTAAGCTTGCCACAGGTATGGGAGTTATTAAAGTAGCAGTGGAACAGGCTATTGCAAATGGCCCTAATTTTGCTCTTCTCCCATGGAGAGTGTTGCTGTTAGTTGAGACAGAACAAACAGGTTGAGGTTATGGTTGGCATAAAATGGGCAGGATTTGTCCCATCGCTTGTGCCAGACCTTCTTTATGGGTAGCAAGGGAGAAACCTGGGTCTTACACAAAAAAAAAAAAAAAAAGGGATTTTTTATG
>VZTF01006494.1:491641-562161 GCA_013397755.1 Cnemophilus loriae | reverse complement strand
AAAAAAAAAAAAGGACTTTTGCTGAATTTTGATGCATTGCCTCTACCTTACTCTGCGGTCTGTCAGGCAGCTCCTACTCCTCCCTGCCAGATTCCAGGTGTTCCAGTTTGGACCTGAAAATCCTTGTAGTTAGACCAGGTGGTGTCATGGGTAGTTCTCCACACCTAAATCCACTTCGATAATTAAGGCCAGAAAAGATTTCCAAGATCATCAAGTCCAACCATTAACCCAACACTGCGGCTTTTTTCAGTCTCTTGATCCCTTCAAATATGAAGAAAGGTGGACAGCATTGCCTGTAAGGGACTGTAAGGGTCTACTGCCTCCAGGACCCCAGTGTTTTGGATGAGGTGGTGTCCCATGGACACGAAACCTCTCTGTGGCTTTGTGTGCGTCATTCCTTGTCCACTGCTCCACCTCCAAATGTGGGAGAAAATCCTTTTGGTGGTGCCTGCAGAGTTGTCTGTGAAAGTCCAGCCATGGAAGAGCTGGTGAATTGTTTTTCTGCCCAGAGCAAAGAAAGTGCTCCTGGTAGGAAAATCAATCTTCCCGAGAGCTCCCCCAGCCGAAGGCGACCGCCCTGACTTTATGGAGTGTGGAGCATCTCCCCTGTAATGGCCACGAGTCCCCCTCCCAGGCAAGAGCTCACCCGTGGGATGGGGAGTGTGTGTGTGTGTTTAAAGGTCGTAAAACGCTCCGTGGAGGAAGGCTCTGGCCGTTACACGTGCTGACAGGAGAGCTCCCGGCGCTTCAGCTTCCTTGGCGTGAAATCGCAGCGGCGGATAAATCCTGGAGAAATAAAACGAACCCAATCGAATTAGCCCAGAACCGTGTGCAGGAGGTGGGAAATGTTTTCACAGTGTTTCATCCTCTCTTGCGGGTACTGAATCATTGAGGGTAATTTTTCAGCTCGGTGCAGTTCAAACCAGCCAGGGCTCCTTGTTGGTTAATCCTAATGAGGGAGAGAGGCCCCTCTGTTGGTCTGACAGTACCACTTTTCTCTTGTGTTCCCCAAAATGGTACGGAAAGGCGCTGGCAGTGGTTTTTTTGGGTGCCTTTTTCCTCTCTCCTTGGACTTTCTGATGCTGTGCCTTGGGTTTGAGGGAAGGATGCTCCCTAATGTCAGCCAGCATTGGGCTGGGTATTCTCTGCCTTGCTGGCTGCCCCGGGGCAGGAGCCGTCACCCAGGCTGGGATTTCTCCAGAGGCTGGGAAGTAGCTGCCAGGCCGGATCCGGGATGGGGGAAGGGAAGGACTTGGTTTCTTTCCGTATCTGAGGGTGGATTAAGTGGAGCGTTCCTTGTTAGCTAATTGAAACAGTCAAAATGTCAAATGAGGCATTTCAATAATAGTGATGTTAGGAGCTTTACGTTTTTATTTCCTTCCCTCTCTCCTTTGTATCGTGCCTTCAAGACATGGGGACCTAAGTCTGCCTTTACAGAAACCTTCTTAAAGAGGGGCTTCAGGGGGATGGGGCAAGGACTGAAGCTGTTTTAATCCCCTCCAATTCCAACATTATTGTGTTTCAGCAAATATTTTGCAAAAGGATTTTCAGGCTGAACTTCAAACAGGCAAATTCCTCACTCCAGTGACTCGGGGAGCTTTGCAAATTTAGAAAAGAAAATGAAGATTGTTTTAGCTGACATTTAAACCTCTTCTCTTTTCCCAGCCTGTCAGGAAGCTTCATACACTTCGGGTCAGACGCTCTTTCCCTGAAGAAGAAAAGGATATTTATAGCTGGGTAGGACCTTAAAGGGGAAATCTCTAGGCTGCAGTACCTGTCAGATGAAGTTACTTGTAGCCCCAGCAGGAACAGTCAACCTGGAACCCACTATAGGGAAGCAAAAAGGTGATGGTCCACACAGGAGAGTCCCGCTCAGGTAATTTGGCCTAATTCCTGGAGGATGAAGGTAGGCTTGGCTGGAGTGTGGTATTTTCCAGGCAAACCTTTTCCTTACGGCTCACTGTGTTTTGTTGCACTTCTGAATCTTGGAGAGTGTTGACACACAGAGACGTTGAAGTGTGGTTTGGATCATTCCTGCTCCTTGGAGAGGTAGGAAAGGGATTGACGAGAGAGGCAAAGAAAGCCAGTTTATCACACAGAGAGGCTGTGGCTTGCTTGCTTTGGTTGGTTAGGAGCTCCTGAGGGGCTGATGGAGCACCTGGCTGCAGGTTGTGGTTCCTCCTTGCTGCTTCAGTCAGGTCTGAAGCCGGGCTGGCAATGCCAAATAGTGAGCAGCTGTCTGGGCTGTGTGTGGAGCAATTTACTCCCAGGGATTAGAGTGATTGGGGTTTCTTAAGGTAAAGACAGCTTGCAAAGAACAGCAGCATGTCTGGGGACAGCAGAGCTCTGCCACAACCTGCTCTTACCCACGGCTTGTTCTACACAAAGAGTTTTTGTTGGCACGTCGCCTCTCCTCCGGAACTGGTCTGGAAGGAGGGGAGCTCACCCTGTGGGGCTGGGGAGTGGGGTTGGGGTTGTCTGCTGTGGCTGATGGGGCTGCACAAGAGGTTTTGCATAAGCATTTCTGCAACCTGAGCCCTGGGGCTTGCTCTGACGCCCCAGGTAGGGCACCAAGGACATTTTGGTGCAGCCCAAGGTAGCTGGAATCTGGATGAAGGTTGGTGTCAGGCTAATGTAGCCCTGGGGCTGTTATTTCTATGTGGTATTGGCTTATTAGACTATAGCGTGGAAATCTCTGGTAAGCTTCAACTAGAGCTGGGAGCATCTCCCACAGTATAGGTCGACGTGTTCTCCTTTTGGCCAGCATGGGCTGGGTGTTCTGTGCACTCTGTATTTTCCCATGTCTCCCTAGGCTTTAAGGGAAAGAAATCCAAGTGCAGTGTCTGGAGAGGGAACCGTGACGTGTTCTAGCCAAGAATCCTGATTTAGCCATAAGGGTGTGGAGGCCCATCCTCCATGGAATAGGCATGCAGGTACCACACAGAGCTGTGTGGGGTGCTGCAGGCAGGCTTTTCTTGGGGGAAAACCACCTGGGGTGAAGGAATAACAGAACCCCTCTTGCAGACCATGCCTCATGGAGACGAGACCCAGAGGGATCTTCCCTGGGGATCGCAGGTGACTCTCAGCTGGTGTTGCTCCTCTGGGCTGTGTAGGAGTGAGAGAGTCTAGGGCATTGTGCAGGATGTTCTGGCCACACTGAATCACTGAGGGTAATTTTTTATCAGGTTTGCTCTGGCCACACTGTTAGTTCTGCTTCCATGTTCCTTCAGATACGGGCCCCAGCAGAGCAGTCCTGGAGCTGAACTGCCCAGGCTTTCATGATCCCAGCAAGGAAAGGAACAAATCTCTTACATGTGGAGCTCTCCACCAGGGTTTTCCCACCTTCTGCCCACCCTGGTGGATGTTAACAAGCTGGTAGATCTAGACCTGCTGTGCCTTGATAGAAAGATTTATTTTTAGGGCCTTGATATTTAAAATGATCTGTTATAATTTCATGCTTAAATAACACTAAATAATGTTCCCTGTTTGCACAGTGTAATTGGAAGAGGCGAATAAACCAAACAAACCAGCTATGACTGAGCTTCCTTAGTATTTTCAGACTGAAACAAACAGCAAAAAACAAGGGCTTAGCCAATTTAACACTATGGGGGTATTTTCTAGTTGGCATTTCACTTTTTCATTTTCACAGGCCAAGAAACACGAGTGTTCTAAAGAGCCAGTGGCTTCTTGCCAAAGAAAACTCAGTTGATCTTAGGTTGAAAAAAAAAAAAAGTAAAGAAAAAAAAATCAGAAGTGAACTTATTGTTTGTTTTTTAGGAACTGGCAGGGCTAATGACTCTGCAAGTGCCATGGGATTTTATGCAAGTGCAGAAAAGACTTAGAAAATATTCAGCAAGTTCATTTAGGCTCCTTTCATGCTTCTCAAATCCTGAGGCTTCTTTATTGCTTCTTTATGTCAATTTGGCACTGCTTGATTTCGCTGCCGCCCTCGATGTTACTGCAATGGCATTGCTGTGCTCCATGTGGAGCAGGTCCTGCACTGATCCCATCCCATGTAACCTGCGTGGGCTTTGAGGGGATTGAATTAAAGCTCCTGCCTTTGGTTGACCCTTTTTAGGGATAGGGAGCTCAGGCCGAGCTGCCATTCCCTGTGTGCAAAGCCCTCGGCGTCATTATTTAGGCAAAGAGACCTTGTGATTAGTCATGAATAGTTTGTATTCCCTTCTGGAAAACTGCCATTGGAGAGGGAATATAGCCCGGGCTGATGAAGCTGCTGCACATCAGCTCATTGGTGTGTCTTTATCCAGCAGGATCCCTCTCTGCCAGGGTTTAAGATGTGTTAGGACAACGCTCTCAGGCTCATGTTGGGATTCTGTGCAGGGTCAGGAGCTGGACACGATGGTCCTTGTGGGTCACTTCCAGCTCAGGATAGCCTATGATTTTATGATTCCTGTTAGAAGGGTGTGAGTAAGTTTTCCCTCTGTGTCCCATGGAGCAATGTTCCTGCAGGCTCAGGCTGTGGCAGTGATGATGCTGACACTCCTTAGCAGCCCTGCATCCTCCTCTTGGTTCTTCCCTTTCCTTCCAGTGCCCCGTCCTCCCTCTGCCCCGCCTATCCTGAGGTGAGCAGGCTTCCCCCAGTGCCTCCCCTCCTTCCTGGCTGGCGAAATCCTTCTCCATGTTCCCCTCCCAGCGCTCCGCACAAGCCTCGACTCTGTTTGTGCCCACATTAGCATTTCTGCTGACTGCAAGGATCGGTTTAATTTCATGGGTGTCATTTCCTTCAAGAAATCTCTCTCTGAGCAGCAGCCCGACGAATGCCTGATAAAACATATTTTCCTACGGTAATGATTTTATGGACCCATAAGTCATGAATTTATTATGATCTCAGCCCCTGCTGCTGATTGCTGTAAAATGCAAAGTAATTAACAGCGAGCGGTAGCAGCTATTCCCACCTGGTAGCGTGTTCTTGGGTACGCTGATGGCTTTGATTAAAGTAATGGCTAAAGTGTACAGCCTGGCTGTAAAATATTAGCATGATTAATGCAGTATCCTAAATAAGAAACAAAGCTAATGGGCATGGTTTAAGGAATTAAATATATATATGTGTGTATATATATATATATATACATTCCTCTCCCACCCTCTAGCTATTGTTCTGGCTCATTTATGCTTTCTTTTCTGTTAAATAATGTATGGGCTGGTGGACCGGGGGCCAGGCTACAGATGCATATTGCAGTTTCATAACATCTTAAGTGCTTGTGTTAATTTTTCACTCCTTCCTCCTCTTTCCCCTCAACCTGCCATCTCCCATCGCAAAGGGGGAGAAAGATAATCGAGTTTCCTGAACTTGGCCTGGAGTCAGCTGTGATTTGATTTGGATTGCAGACAGCCTGGGGAAGCGGCTCCGAGGCGACTCGGGGAGTTGGATGTGGTTTCTGGCCTCTCAGAAGAGAAACCCCGGCGCTGTGTTCACATTCCCGTGGCTGGGGGTGATCTCTGGGCTGTCTCAGCAGCCAAGAGCCCATAAGTTTTTCACACATGAGGAAAAACCACATCTGTCCAAGAGCTGCAGTGCTTCTGCTGGGAAAAGAATGCTTTTGCTTTTCTTTTTCTGAACAGCTTAAAAAAGGCAGTGGCTGGATTTGAGTGAAAAATTAGTGGAAAATAAGACCCAAGTCAGATTTCTCCCTGCCACCCTTCCCAAAACCATGATGAATTTAGTTTCTGGCATTTTCCAATGGGAAATTTTCCAATCAGAAATTACTTCGGCTTGGGTATGAAAAAAGGAAATACACTTTTTTTTTAAGACCAGCACTTAGAAAATTTTATTTGGAAATGGAGGAAATAGCTGATTGGGGAAAAAAAAATAAAGGAAAAAAAGGGCCTTTCGGACCTACACATTTTGATCAGTTCTTCTCATCCTATTTCTAAAGATGCATACACCAATGTCATCTAATTCCCTCTGATCAGCCTTTACCTTTTCAGGTCTATTGATCTGCCGTAGTTTATGAAGCTCCCAACTATTGGAAAGAAGAGTTTATAAATAACTACAGAGAAACGGGATTCTGCATCACAGGAGTTCCTGCTGTGCTGCTTTTGTTTATCGCACAACACACGTTTTTTGGAACTTTTCTTAACCAGGAGGTTGCAAAAGGAAGCTCAGCATGCCAGTGTCACTGCGAACTGTTGTGTTGTATTGCACTGTGCAAACGGTGTTTTCTCCCTCTTGGGATGGAGAAGGTTCTGGGTTTGTTTTTGTAGATAAGATATAAACTCAGTAGTGGTTCTGCTAGTAAATACAAGTAGCCCCAAGCTCTGGAATGTGTCTTGTTGGTCCCTCCAGTAATTTGACAAAATACGCTTCCAGCAACCTCCCGAAAAGTACAACATGAACAATTTTGTTGATCCCTCAGTATCTGGAATAGTGGGAAGGGACACTTTGCCAGTGTTGGTGTGGGGTTTGGATGTCTCACCCACATTCAGTGGTGGTCAGTCCCAGGAATCAGAGGTGTTACCAGGAGGGTGAGGGAAGTTCTCTCACTAAAACTGCCACTTCTGGAATTGTGACTACCTTTTGGGGGGAAAGGTGTAGGAAACCTCAAAAAGAAAAAAGTCAGATTTAAAGTACAGGGGAGCTTCCACGCAAGGAGAGATTAATCAGATTGAGATGTGTTGTTTGAGTAGAGAGGCAGCTGGGGGAGGGCGATGATCAAGCCAAGTACAGTCCAGAGAGGAGTAGGATGGTTTACAGCATCTTGTGATGTGGGTTACCCAGTGAACTCATTAAGCAAAAGGTTTAGAGAAAATGAAGGTAAGTCCATTCTCCTGACATGCATAATTACATATATATTCCATCATCACTTGGTGCTGTGGAGTCCAAAAGAGGAGAACAGATGTGAAGCAGGACTAGAGCATCATGGAAGGCAGATCCCTGGGGATGCTGAATGTAATCAAAGGGTTTGCAGCAAGAAGAGAGTCATAGATATCCCCATTTGCTTTCCCCCTCCTCCCCTTGGGAAGGCTGTGGCCATGTTCTTATGCCGGCTGTGGCCTCTTGTCTTGACACAGGCTCTCAGAGGCCAAGTGCTGGAGGATGTGGTTTGACTGGCAGCACTTCCTTTCCTCAGGAGTGGATCTCCCCAGTCTTCTCCCATCACGTGAGACCTTGTGTGCTGGATGAGGAAGCACAGGGCAGGTGGTGAAGGAAGGGCAATGATGCTGGGCTACATCATGATTCCCACCAGGACCATCTGGCCTGGGGGGCGTGGAGGACACCACAAGCCCATGGGGCTGAGGCAGTGGCCGTGAGAGGTAAGAGCCACGTGTGTGGATCTCATGCTAGCCCTGAGCTGTGACAGTGCCACAGCAAACCCTGGTCTGTGAGGGTGGTGTGTGCAGCCTGGGCAAGGGGAGGCTGATCCTTCTCATCCCTCATTTGGGCACTGTTTGAGTCGGCTGCCGCAGTCAGGCTGCAGGGTCATATTTGGAAGGCTTTCTCAGCACTACACACATGTTAATGATGTTTGAGGAGTAGTTTCTGTGGGAGACCTGGGAGCCAGGCAGCTCTGCAAATCAGCCCATTAGTATTTTTAAAAGAAAACCTCCATCCTATAGGAACTGCTTTGGCCTCTGGAGACGTGCCAGAACCGTATCCCAGACTGCACCGCATCCGCTTCTATTAGATCTTTCCCTCTCTCCTTTTATCCACCCCTTTTCCTTCTCTCCTGCCTAGAGCTTTCTCTTGCTTTTCTATCCAAAACACACTTTAGCTGTTCCTTTGGAAGTTTGCACAAGGATAGGCTGGCGTTTACTTTTCCCCCTGCCGTCTCCTTTCTCCTTTTGGAGCTAATCACCCCGGTGAAATTGAGCTGTAATTCAGTTGGCAGTGGTCAGATTGAGCTGAACATGTGTGCTCCAGCACATCTCCAGATTCTTGCATCAACAAAAATGAGCACAGACAGGCACAAAGCAAAGGAGAGACGCGTGGCCTTGTTTAAAACACACTCGTGCAGCAGCGTCAGCTACCTGAACAAAAGCTGCCTGTCTGCTTTTTGGAGGTGGGTGAGAGAAGTTATTTGGCTTGATGTGCACAGCAAGAGGGGGAGATGGTGTTTCCCCCCTCCTCCCCCTTCCATCTGCAGCCTGGTGGCAGGTAGAGGAGGTTGGTTTGGTGGGGAGGATTTATAGCTGCCGTGAGTCAGTCAGTGTGTCAGGGTAAATCAAGCCTGACGTTTTTAACATCTTCCCCACACAAAGAGGGGGGCAGGGGGGAACGGAGGAAGCAATTGTAATTTTATGTCTATATCCTGCTCGACTAATCAAGGTGAGCAAGAGACTTGCCAGCCAGAGGTTTTCCTCTTGTTAGCTTGTTCATTTCTCTGCTTTGCCTTTCCCCTTCCTTTCCTGGACTACTGTAGCAGTCTCCTCTGTAGCGAAAGAAAGATCCAGCTGATCAATGCTAGAGGCTTGTAGACAAAGTGTTCTTGCTCCTCCAGACTGTCTGTTGTAGTATGTCTCTAATTAGGTAAGTGAAAACCAATGGAAAAACACATTTTGGTAGAGGTTTGACTACCTTTGACCCTATATCCTGCCTCCTTACTCCTATTCAGACCCTAAACTTACTGCTGGCCCTGCTGGCAGTGCTGTACTGCACCATATCCTCTCCTGCCCCTCTCGGGGGCACCTTGTTCATATTGGACAGGCCTGCAGGTGAGCTATGGAGAGAAAGACTATCTGCATCATGAGGGGAAGGTAATTCCAGGGGATTTCCAGCAGCAGCGTGGCTTTAGAGTCGTGCTTGGTACGCCTCTTGTCTTGCCTCAGGCACGTGCTGCTGCAAAGCCTCCCTGTGCCTTTTACCTTGCTGCCAGCACAGGCTGCTTGCTCTAATCCCAGGTGGGCTAATTCCCTCTGGTGAGCAAGGAGAGCAAGGGAGGCAAAGTAAATTCACAGATAGGTGCCACCCTTCCATTGCCACAGTCCAGAGTATGGGTGTAACACATTTAGGTGCATGCTGGTTTGAATACTGGGATTAACAGGATGCTCTGCCTTTTGCCTTTTTACTGGATCATCAGTGACGATCCAGTAGCCTGGGATACCTGGTGGCAGTGGAAAGGCTTGTGCCCCAGGGGAACACCCTGGCAGCTTCAGAGCTGTCTTCCAGCCCATGGCACGGGTTGTCCTGAAGGTGAGTGAGGCGGATCGTGCATGGTCCTGAGCTGGAGCCGTTGAGCAGCATTAAAAGCTGCACGCTGGGTTCATGTGCTGGCAGGGCAGGGCAGCATCATTAAAATTCCTGGTGTGCACAGAAGTGAACTAAGTCATCAGCACAGGGCAGGGAGCCTCCGAGTTCTGAGTGCTCGTGCTGATTTACACCAGCTGGGGAACTGGGCCAAATCTGTCTCGTTCAATGAATGATCATTCAATTTTTCTCTCTGCTATCAAGCCCTTAAACAAAAGCCAATTGAAATCAATGGGAGACTTTCATCATTTTCAGGGTTATAGGCCTAAAAAATTGGATGCTTGGGGAAAAAGCAGGCAGAGGAAAAGAAAGGGAAGAAGGAATAAATGCTGCTGTAACATTATGGCTTACAACAGAAACAGATGGAAGTGAGAAATGCTTTAGTTACGATTCTCTGGCAGCAACAATTCAGCAAAGCTGTGCATGGAGATGTGTACATTGAAGAGCATCTTTCCTTATGCAGGCTGCTCTGTGGGTGCGAAGGGAGCCCGTCCCTCCGTGAATCCCATCTCTGCGTGTCCTATTTCTATATGTGATTAAGTTCTCTGCTCTTCCATTGCAGTTAAAGTTGTTATTAGTGGTAAGCACATGCTCCACAGCTGGCTGTTCCACACAGAAATGCAGGAAGAAGTGCTGCCTTCTGGTCCCAGAAACCAGCAGGATTTTTTTTTTTAAATTTTTGCAGTGGCTGGAAGAGGGGGAGGTTAATATCTCATCCAGCCTCTGGCTGTATTTTGATAAAATCCTTTGTCCAATGACTGCAAAGTATTTTGCACGTACAGCGGGCTAAACCCCCTTCAGACAGGTATTATCTGGCCTATTTTCACAGCTGGGAATTTGCAGCCTTCGGAGCCACGCGAAGGCACTGCCTGCGCCTTGCCATCTCCTCGGCTGAATGAATGTGTCAGGATCGGTGCTTTCAAACCCGGCCCCAGTTCCAACACGGCCCTCCAGTGTGCCTGGGTACCGTTAGATCCTTCCTCCCTCAGCCTCCCCATCCGTATCACAGGTATGACAATCATCCCTTCCCCCGGGTAAACATTTCATTATGCGATGCTGCCGAAGTACCTCGGAGGGGAGAAGACCTACAGATAAGTCTGCATTCTCATTTTGGCTGTATTTGTGTGCGTGTTTTCTGCTTTAACTGCTCTTCCCTTTCTTTGCCTGCTCATTAGTTCTGCCTGAGTGCAGGACCTCTCCAAAAAATGCAGTGTTGGCAGCGGGCATGAATTCTTAACGACTCCTGTCTCTGATGACAGAATCCAGGGCCAGGCAGTCGGTTTGCTTGCTGGGAGAAGGAGAGGCAGATGAGACTGTGGCTCTTCCCCTTGTCATGGGGTGAGTTTGCAAAATCACGGGAGGATCTGCAAAATATGCTCAGGTCTTGGACTGCTTCTCGTGCTGCAAGGAGAATTGCTTGAGGTGGCAGATGGAAAGAGATGCCTCTCGGGCTGTGGAAGGTGTTGAATTTGTTTTTAAAGCTCACTCTGGCCTCTCTCTACTGTTCTACCCAAGCAATCAACAACAGATTTTGGCTTTTGAGCCAAAGCTGAAAATCTTGAGCCTGACTTGCCCAGTGCCCTTTTGTGCTGCCCAACTTAATGGAGATGGAATGTATTAAATAGGTAAAAAAGCCCAAACAAAACAGTACAACAATCAATTCACAGAAAAAAAATGCCAAGGGTTCAATTTTACTGAACAGGAGAAGGACTTTTCTTAATGGAGAGATTAAAACTTATTTTTAGTAGTGTTTTTGTTGTCTTTCATTCCTAGTCTGTCCTTGATTCAAAGTTTCCTTCGCTTTTTTGCAGATGCAGCTTTTAACACGAGTTGGCTTTTCCTTTCACAGACTCTTTGTGTTTTGCTTAAAGAAGAAGGAAGTCTTCTCAAGTTAGAAGAGGTGGGAAGAGAAAGACAGGTAAATCCTGCCTTGCTGCCATTCTTTGTGTTTCATTTAATGTCAGGAATAAGAAGAAAAAAACATTAAAAATCTTTGATTTTTGATTTTTAAAAGCCAAACCAAGGAAAATTACAATTTTTCATACTGGTGATGAAATCCTGGATTTTTAGTTTGGTGGATGTGTGCCGAAACGTCATTTGGTGGAATTGTTTTGTTTCTGATGAAATCTCAGTAGGCGCTGAGAAAATTTCAAGTTGATTGTGGGATGACCAATCCCTCTTGGAGTTCTGGTTATTTCTTTCGATTTGTCCTGGTCTCTCCCTTCCATTTCCATCCTTGCTGATGCATTTTTCCACTCCTATTCCTGTTCCACTGAAACTGCCAGCACCAAGACCATTAAAATGCCCCTGAGGCATTTCCTTCCTGGATGGACTAGTTGGGTTAAGATCTTTGGGATTCCCAGAGATGTCGTCTTAGCCTGACTGAGTTTGCCTCCATTTCACACACTGTTGCTGGAAACTTTTCATTTTTCTGCTCAGAGTACCTCTCTGCACTTCTTCTATAAAGAAAGGTGGATTCTGGCACTGGGACATTCCATGTGGCCTGTGTGGGTTGGTCAGGTAGGCTGGATCTCAGCCTGTGTTGACTGCAGAGTTAATTCTGGCTTTGCAACTACTGAAGTTCAGCTTTTTTTGCTTGTTTATTGTTCCTCGGTACCTCAGATCAGTTAAATAAATAAGTAAATAAATAAAAACGGTGGGATTCATTTGGGGAATCTTCAGAACCGTAGGTAGATCTTTGATTTGGAGGAAAGAGAAGGTTGGGAAGTATCCTGTCCAGGGATTCTGCTTCCTCTCTCAGTCCCGCCTGTGTCCGTGGGCCCAGGGAAATGGACTGGTGTTCACCTTGTTCTGACAGATGAGTGCACGCTGAAACACCAGTGTCTTGCACCTCTGGCAGTGGTCCTGGCAGAGTAATCTGAAAACCAAAGGATCTCTGGAGCTCTCTCCAGAGCTCTGTGAAAGCTCCTTCTGCATGAAGCCTGTGCCATGACTTTGGAGACGAGACCTGGCCATCTCTGGACCAGAGTGTTCTGCAGAAATGTGGAGCCACCGCCTTTTGTGGCACTCTGATGTTCTAGACCAGCTCTGGCATGAAATATCCAAAATCCATTTGTAATGAGGTCTTTGGGACTCTCTTCTCCATGTCTTGCTGGCAGGAAGTTCCCACCTTCTGTGTGTACCTCCATCCCCTCAAGCAGGCATGTTGATTCCACATTCCTCTTGTTCTCGAGGGCAGGTTTTAAAATCCTGTCATAATTATTCACAAGCTGTGATTGGAGCCCACGCTCAGAAACACTATTTGCATCCAGGGAGGATCTGATTGTAATTGCTGCAGAGAAGTTTGTTTGAGACTGATTCTGTGTCAGCTTGAAATTTCTTGATGATGCTCTTTGGCCATGAGAACTGTGCAGGCTCAAGGTCCAGAGAAGGGCAGTGGAAGGGACTTGGGGTGTCAGGCTTGGGGATGGATATTGCTTTTTCTTCAGAGAAGGTGGATATGGTAGGCATGCTGAGCTGGAGAAAGAGCAGAGCAGTAGAAACTGGAATTGCCTGACTGGTCTTTGGGGCACCGCTGTCTTCTCCACCCTAAAGACTTGAGGAGGCGGCCTGTTTTCTTCAGGGAGGTTGATTTAAATCACCCGTTTTAATCATGATTGAAATCAACAAGCAGGAAATCTTGATTTAAAAACCACGTTTTAATCTTGTATTTTAAAGTTCATTTCCTAATGAAACGTGGTTTTTCATTGGTTGGCATAATTTGGTACTATTTTTGGCAAAGCAAAAGGGGACGCGACACCCATACATATTTATTGGTGTGACTGTATAGCTCAATATATATCTGTTCTAACTTTTACATCTTTTTTATTACATTGAAGGAATGGAAAGCGTGTAATTTCTGATATAATAGCCATGGCTTTGTTTTTTACACTTGTCTCAAGCTATATGAGGACAAAAATTAAAATGCAATTAAAAATGCATGAAGAAAGCAGTTAAAAAGTTTGTTGTTGGTATCGCAGAGGGCTGGAATGAGCCTCTGCAGATAATCTACTCCACGTGTTGGCATTGAGGCAAGATCAATTACACCTTTCCCCTCCACACAGGTGTTTGTTTAACCTTTCTGTAGATGTCTCCAGTGAAAAATTCTGCAACTTCCCTGTATCTGTTCTAGGGAGAAAGTTTTTAATCTTTTTTTTTTTTTTTAAGCTGTCTAAACTTAAGCTTTCTTTACTCCAAGTTAAATTATTTCTTCTTCTGCCACTGAACACAGAGAACAATCGACTGCTGTCTTAATAACCTGCAAGCTACTGGAAGATTGTTATGCCTCTGCGCCTTAGTCTTCTCCTTTTTTTTTTCTAGGCTGAATGAACCTAGTTCGTTTAACCTTTCCTTGCCAGCTCTTCCTAAAGCTGTGACGGTTTAATTTCTTCTCCTCCGGACTGCCCCCTGCTTTTTCATCTCTTTCTGCATCTGCACTGAAATTACTTTGGGGGTGCTTCAAGAGGAGAAATTGCTTGCCATGCCGTGTAGGCAAACTGTGGAACTCATTGCTATGGGATACTGTGGATGCTAAAGATTAAATGGGTTTGGAAAGGGTTTAAACAAAGTAATGAAAGCTGTTCCTGAGCTGTGTGCTGCTGGAAGGCCTTGGGAGGTTGGGATAAACAAAGGGTAAAACGCTGTGCTCTGTCTTAAGGTTTCATTGCTGGCTTTGGGGTGCTGTCAGCCCTGCTGGGAGTCACATTGCCATGCACCGCCCCGCATCCATGTCCTGCTGTTGTGATGTACTGGGAGCTTGTCCCACTGCTCTGTTTCAGAGAAGTGCTGGGATGTGCCCATGTCTTCCCCCAGAGCTTGTCTTTCCAGCTTTCCAGCAGCTGCCTTCCAACTAGCTGGAAAAGCAGAGTCCAGCTCTGACTCGAGCACGCTGGGAATCAGAGCCTCAGAAAACCTGGATGGCAGCGAGGAGTGTATGAATTTCCTGGGATTTGAATGTTAACCAGATGCCAGATTTGAGTAATGTTCTGCTCCTCTGGCACACACAGGAGCGTGGGGTGGGGCTGGTGACTTTGCCGGAGCAGCACGGTGGTTAACGCTGCCCCAGCCAGGCTGCGCCAGCGCTGTAAACAGCCGTCGGGAAGCAGAAATCTCTCTCTTCCCCGGAACTACTGGATTCGACAGTTCCCCTTTTATCTGTTCAGAAAGTGCTGAAGTGTTTCTAGCTCCTCTTCAAAAGCAATTGTGCACTGCCCAGAGGGGGCTGTAATTCACGTGGGGAGCCAGGAAGAGATGATACTCCCCATCTCAGCAGATGTGTGTAAACCACGTGAATTCTGACTTCAGCTCCTCAGTGAGATTTACATGTGAGGGTGGGAATGTGGTGACAAGGACTCTGTGGGTCACCAGCAGGGTAAAGGTACACCAGGAAGCTGTTACTTCTGGAAACGCAGGGTTTGAGGATAGCAATGTTTAGTCCTGGAGCATCTTCAGGGGTGGTCAAAAAGGTAATTGGAGTCTGACTTTCCTGTTTGCCAAGCCTCATAGTGCTCTGTGGTTTTCATAATACCCTGTTATTGAAGGTCTTTAGAGAACATTCCCTCTTTGCTCCCATCTGTTTTTGGGCTTCCAAATCCCTTTTTCCTTTTCAGTTCACCTTATGGAGGGGAGCACTTTCTCAAAAAACCCTGTCTGATTTTAACTCTGCTGGGGCCACTGGAGCACGGCAAGGATTGGGTAGGTTCACCGTTCCTTGGGGGAGAATGAGGCCAAATCAACATTTAAGGGGAAAGCTGGGATGTGGCTTTTGGTGGGCTGGGGATCATAGACTCCTAGAATAGTTTGGGTTGGAAGGGACCTTAGAGATCATCTAGTTCCAGCGTGGGGGTGTGGAGGTGGAATTAGGCAGCAGTGAAACAGTGCTGATCATGTTTCCCTCGCCATGGGCAGTGGGGCCAGGGACAGCTAGGATGGGCAAAGCAATAAGTTGCTCATCATCTCCCAAGTGATGGTCCCAAAAGGAGAGTGGATGTGTCTGAAAGGGACTCATGACAGTTATTGCGTCTCTTGCACCTCTTGGAAAACATTTGCACGAAGAGATGTCTTTGTTTCAAGAAATAATAGAGCTGGGCAGCTTGCAAGCCGCGTGCTTGCCTTCTCCCTGGTGTTCCCATGCTTGGCACTGCCTTTGCTTTTGCAGAAGAAGTGTGGATTTGTTTTTTTAACTCTTGCTGCTCTGTGAAAGACAGCAGCCAGAGAATGAACTGTTTGGGATTTTGCAGGTAGGCAGTGGGTGGACAGCAGTCCTCTTTAATCTTGGGTGCTGAAGGTGATCAGAGGTTTTTATATAGACCTTTATCTGCTGGCAACTTAATTAACTAATGGTCCCAGAAAGCTCTTACAGAACAATTGATTTTATTCACTTCAATATCGTTATCTCTGTCCTACTGGCACCCAGGCGGTTGTGCAGACTCTTTTGGGTGGTGAAAGCTGGTCATGGCTTCCTTTCCCAACCCTGTTTTTTATACATAGGTTTTTGGATTAGAGATTTAGCTTTAGAGAGAATTAAATCCTCTCTGTCTGTGGCTGTGTGGGGAGCACGTGGCTGCAGCTGTAACAGCCTTAGAGTATGAATAGCACAGGGCAAGGGAAACATGACCAGCATTGTTTCATTGCTGCCTTGCCGCACTGTCTGTGCTCCACACCTGACCCGAGGACACACGTGAGAGCAATACAAGATATTCAGCCCCTCATCACGTTGTCTTTTCTTTGCTTCTGGCCTGAACCCGGGTCTTCTGGTTACTAGTTCTTGCAATTTTGCTGGTAGCCCTCCTGGTGATACGTGTCACGTTGAACTCCCGTGTCGTGGGTGCATGTGACAGAGAGAATCACAGCCCTTATTTTAATAAAGCTTAATTCCTCTGCCTCCATAAAAATATCTATGTAAGAAGACGCAGCTGAGCCCTCAGGTCTAGATATGAGAAGGTAGAGGGAAGATCTCCCCCCAGGCTGTGTGTATGTATTTAAAGTGCTTTCCCAGTGCAGGGATGTGGACTCCTGGGGTCGTTGGATTCACTGAGACTTCTGCAATAGGGATTGCTGGGGTGAACTGGGATTTGATGAGAATTGTAGCTGGCTGTGAAAAAAAATTACCTGAGTCCTCCTCCAGCTTCATACTGGGTTGGATTTTGCATCATCTTTGCCAAGGTCAGAAGAAATTCATAATGGCAACTAGGGCCAGAACGAACAGCTCTAAGTCTTGATGGAAGTCTTCCCCTTTTCCCATCCCTCCAGATTCCTTGGACACCTGGTCCTTCCCCCTTCCACATACCCTTTAACCCAGCAGCTCATCACCCTGCCTGGGAAGGACATCTTCCTCTGGTACCTCTGTCTGTCCCCATTCCCATCCTACGGCATCCGTGACCCTACCGGCATCGTGGCAGACTCCTTTCTGGGCTGAGGGCGGCTGGGTCAGCCCTTCCTGCACATGGTGCTCTGCAGTAGAGGGAGCTACTTCTCCTTTCATTAAAACATAATCAAATAGGCCAGCACATATGGTGGCATCTCCATACAGATGAGATTGTGGTCCTTCAGACCTGGAAGCGAGAACCATCCCCTTTGCCCCCACAGATGCTGGGACAACCAAATTTGACTTTCTTATACATTTTAGTCCCTTAGTGGGGTCTTCTGGGCTGATGGTGGCTGGGGAGATGATGTTGCATTATTTCAAACCCACAAAGGGTAATTTAATCAGTTTGGCTTCCTATATGGCTGGGTGAGAGCACCCCAGAAATGTAATGGGCTGCTTTCACGAGCAGCAGCTCATGCTTGATATTTATAGAGAAATGGTGCTTTGAAAAGACCCCGTTTTTTCAGCCTCTCCTGCTGTTCTCCAGCTAGGGCTGAGCCTTGCTGTTAATAAGGGAAATGCAGACATCTCTTCACAGTAAAGACAAAAAAAAAACCCCTTTGCTTTCCTTCCCATCTTGTCAGGAGCACCCTGCTGTGCCCCTCTGCTTTCTTCCCATCTCACAGAGGGAATGGATTCTCTCTCTCGGTTGTGCTCCTCACTAGAGCACTGGTGGCTGAGTATGTCCATGCAGCCATACCATATCCCTTCGCTTGGCTTTTATTAGCAAGCGGAAAGCAAAGTGCAGTGGTTTGTGGCGGGGGGGAAGGAGGGGTTTGGAAGACCTGAGGTTAAGTCTCAGTTGTGTTTTGGATTTACCGTGTAGCTTTGGAGAAGTCACTCGTGTGCATCAGCTCTACCTGTAAGCATCAGTGTGGTCTGACCAACTTCTGCAGTATTAAATGGTAGTTATGTGTTGCTTTTAACCACATTCCATCCACAGAAGAAAAGAAGTGGGTGTTGAAGCAAGGGTCACTTTGAAGCTGAGCCTCGGCCGTTTGTGTTTCTCAGGTGCTTTCAGTAATATGACCCATGCTTTATGTTACAGGCTGCAAATACTGCAAATGGCTATTTTGAGCCCTTGTAGCTTTAATTGAGATCCAGGCTCCTAGCAGTCCTTGCAAAATGAGCCTGACACCCTGCACTCTGTTGTTCTAGTGAAAAAATGGGTTTCTTAAGCTTTTTGGCTGTGCTTTGGATAGATGTTTGTGGTCTGAGGTGTCACCGAAAGAACTGGGGCTCTGGCTCTGCAGGACTCTTCAGATGTGTCAGAATTCTGATTTCATTTTCTCTCTGGAAAATCACTGGCAATATAAGAAACTCAGATGAGAAAATGCTTGGTTAAAAACTCGAGGGACTCTCCATGGCAAGCCCTTGGGAGGATCCATTTCCCAAGTTTCCTCCTGTCTGCAGGGGCTATTAGGAGATTCATTTATTCTGCTTGAAGCCTGCAGGTTTATAAACACAGGCTCTTCTCTTCAGCTGAGTTGAGAAGAACAACTTCCATTTGAATTCCTTTGGGACTGGAGCTGTCTGTCTCTATCATTTAGTTTAAGAATGTAGCAGAGGGGAAGGGGGAAAGCCAGGGGAGCACCAAAAGGGTCCTGGTTTGTACTGGACTAGGAAAACCTGCATCATGGTGAGGATGGGTAAAAAAAAAAATCATGATTAAACTTGTGCTGCTGAAGCATAGAAGGATTAGCCCCATTAGAGCTCTTAGTGCAGCATCCCTGGTGTAGGTGTGTGGATGAGGAAGGGCCTGGGGACACGACTGGGCTTTTAGGCTTAGCTAAACTAATTGGCTTTGGAAGGTGGGGACAATGGGCAGCTTTCCCTGGGCTGTGGCAACACTCAAAAGAACATGGTGGCATTTCTGGGGCCTCTGAATGTCACTGGTATGTTGAAGATGGCTTTGGGCTCATGGCTGAGGGATGCTATCACAGAGAAACCCACAGTGCCTGAGAGGTTGAAGAACTGAGGCTGGAGAAAACATGTGGGATGGCTTCTCTGTCCATTTTCATTTTCCTGTGCCATACTCATGAAGATTCAAATACTCCAGGGACCTGTTCAGTTCTGAGGCCTCAGCCAGTCTGTAGCTGGTGGGGTCACTTTCACCCTGCGGGTGGATTGGAAGGCTTTCACTCCCTCCTGCACAGGGATCGAAGCGTTCTGCTCCCTGGCTTGTGAGACAGAATGACTGCAGTTGCTGTGAGAGAGCAGGAAATCATCTCTGTAAAGCTGTCCAGAAAGCCTTGAATTCAGGTACAAGCCTCATGTTTATAGGAACATAAAAGGAACCATGGAAACTAAATATGGGTCAGAGCACCCACAAATAGAAAAAACAGAGGGATTGCAGAGTTACACTAATTTCTCTGCCTTTGGATTTGCTGTGGTGGTTTCAAACCTGCCTGGGGTCCTAGGCTCTGAAGGAGGCTTTGAGATCCATAGGAGGAAGAAATATTTTTGGGAAGGCAGTGGGCAGAAGACCTCATTTAAGTGATTGTTCCACGAGGGTCATGCTGCTCAGTGGTACGTAAGATGTGCTGGCTGTGACATTCCTGTTGAGCCCCAAGGGAGATCAGGTACCTGGAGAGGAATGAAGAGCTTCACATGCATTGCTGACATGGAACTTAAACTTTGCTTCCCTGTGTTCCCTTGTTTAGAGGATTACCCTGTGGAGCTCTGCATGCCCTCCTGGGCTTGGCGCAATGATTCAGCTGCTCTGCAGTTCTCAGCTTCATCACGGGGAAACTTCTTCACCTAGCTGCTGCCAGCATGCTTTTGGCGACCCTGGGTGTCCTGTCAGCTGTTACAGGCCATTAAAGGATTTGTTTCTCGGTGTATGAAAAGGCTTAATTCAATTCTCATTCTCTCCTGGCATTCCTCGGAGGTGAGTGCGTCCCCTCAGCATGAATCCTCCAATGCCGCTAATTGACTTGAAAGTAGCTCATGTCTCCTTGGAAATGTCACCCAGCCCTTTTCAAGTGCAATTCCAGGCAATCAGGATCAATATGTTTCTTTAGCTAAGGGTATTAGCACATGACTGACAGCCCTGCGGCATTAGCTTATTCATATGGACTTCCAGATGCTCATTTTTCTTCCCTGTCTCAGCTCCAGTCCCAGTAAGGAGGGACAGAGCTTGGAGCAGAGCCATGCCCTGAGCTGCAGTTGTTCCCAGAGCACTGGTGGGTACTGTGCTGGCTCTCCCATACCTGCCCCAAATCCATGGGTTGCTCTCATTCCCTGTCTCTCAGGTGAAGTCAAACGGCTTTGCCCCATCCACTGGCTCATCACACGGTGGCCTCCAGGTGTTCCAGAAAGGAAGGGGCTGGATTTCACTGCCCGTGTTAATCAGCGTGGCACTTGCTTTGATAAGAGAAAAGGTGTCAGCATATTTTGGCAGCACCTTTGCACGGAGAACATTGTCAGTGTAGCTGTCCCTCCTCAGATCTCTGCCCCCTTGTGCTCCCAGGGAGGCTGCAGTCAGCAGCAGAGGACTTCCCTGGCTTTCCTCATCATGTGGCAATTGTGGGGTGGTCCTGGTGCCCAAAACATTTGGGGTTTTCATTACATCTTCCATCAGTTAGACATTCTTCTGCTTTCTTGCCTCAAAAATGTTTGTGAATTCATCTTCCCAGCACCCTGTGAGGATGGGATGTGCTGCTCTCTCTGTTTAGAGACAAGGGTGAAAGCACCGGGAAGTGAATTTAGAGGAGCTTACAAAAGCACTTGAGACAACGAATTTAATCTGAGCCCAGGTGCCCTCTGCTTTCCTTGCCTCTCCTTTAATGAGGCTGCCACAGCTGATGCATCCACTCTGCTCCCCTGGAGAGATCTCCCATCCCTTCTGCACCCCAACTCTGCCTCTTTCCTTGGGAAGCAGAAGGGAACTCACCCCCTGCTTTGGGAAACACTCAGAAGTCCTACAAGCAACAGCTCAGGAACAGATCATAGAATGTTTCAGGTTTTCAAAGGGAGAAGCTGAGTTGCTGAGAGACCGAGAGCCATGTCCCTGACATTTCTCAGGCTCTGTTCTTCTGGGTCCCTGCCACCCTGCTAGCAAGCAGTGCTCCCAGCTCTCCAAGAGCTCCTCCCTGGCATGTTAGAGCTGCAGGGAAAATGAAGCTAGCTCCCAAGCAGCAAACATTAACATACAGAAAAATGAGGTGTGCTGCACTGGAGTATTGGGAAAACTTTGAGGACTTCTCTGCCATGCTGTGAGTTTGAGTTCAGGGCTGGTGATGGCACATCATCTGCCCCCACCTGGGATTTGCAACTGCTACCGAGGCAGAGGTGGTGAGTCTGTCAGGGATCTGCTGAGAGCACGATCCCCAAAGGCACATCAAGAGAGAAACAAGAAAGCCTGGAAGTTCTGATCTGTGATTCTGCCTGGATACCTGCGGGTGTGTTTGCACTTGGTCTCCTCCGGAATTAGTCAGTAAGGAGTTAAGGTGCGTGCCCTGTGAGACAGCCAGAACGAGCGCATCCGAAACTCCGGCAATCAGAGGCAAAGCAACAATTATTAACGCCTCGGCATTTAATGTGGCAGATCGCTTACGCCCCCAGTTGTATCGTGTGTTCAATTCCAGAGCTCTCGGAGTTGTCAGTCAGCAGGTCCATAGATCATGGCGACCTTAGCATCGTGTCAAGGGGCTTCACTCCATCAGGGATAATGAGCATCTCCCACCGGTTTCTTCTCATCATTCATTTGAGATCCAGAAGTTCATCATGCAAATGACAAACAGTGTTAATTTTCTGCAAATAATTCCTCCAGATGTCCGCAGGATTCCAGCGCTCCTAGCCCAGAACAGTAAAATATGTTTGTCTTTCTCCCTATAATTCATCACCAGGCCCACAAATCTCCCCAAAGTCTCTATAAACAAAGCAGGAAGCAGAGTGCAGAGGATAATAGTTCACTGCAAACATGTCTCCGGGTGTCTCTGTGCTGCACACAAGGAAAGGAGTGGTGGAAGAGGTCCAGAAGTTTCTTCTCACGTGAGCTGCATTTAGTCTTGCAAATACAGTGAGTGTGATGGTCTGAGCCAAGCCTCACACAAGCACAAGTCATTGCGGGAGGAGAAACCCAGGAGGAATTTTTATGGGTTTGAAATTCAGGTCTGTCATTCTGGAATGGCTCGATCTGGAGCAAAACCTCCTGCAAAACATATCTGCATCACTAGGGGACTCTCCATGAGATCCATACTTTATCATGGATCTGCATCATGCTGTGTTTTCTGATGAGTACTAAAGCAATTAGCCAGAGTCTTGTTTCTCCAAGCATCTCTCAGCTTACTGGGTTCCAGATCCAACCAAAAATACATGAAAAGCAGAATTTCAGGGAGATTTGGGCTACAGAGCACAAGAAGTTTTGGCTTGGATGAATTTGAAGATATGATACAGGAATTGGCTCCAGCCAGTGTATCTGGAATAGGGCAGACCCATGATGAGGCAGACAGCAAAATGATTGTATTTTTGACTCACACAAGAGGTCATCAGCTAGGACCCAAATCCAAGGAATGTGGCGCAAATCCTGGACTCCTTCCCATGTTCCAAGCAAAGTTCAGAAGAATTTGAGGGTACCCAGCTTGGCCTCAGGCTTGAAAAGCTTCTGTACTTGAGATTTATTTGGTTGGATACGCATAAATGGATGTATTGTTTTATTTGGTTGGACACGGACAAAACCAATGACATCCCAAAACTCTTCCTCCTCTGGCTGCTGAGAGCACCCAACCATGTGCTCCTGCTTTATGTTGGCACCCATCAAGTGCTAGAGCCAGCCTGGGGGCTCAGTCCTGAGCTCCAGCTTGGAAATGGCCTGACCTGGAGACACGTTAAGGATGGAGCCACCAGCTCAGAGTGAGGCTTGTGTGTGCTGGAGGAGAGAGCATCCCAAACTCTGGAAGATCCTGTGAGGGCCCAAGGCCCCTCTTGCCAATGGCACAGCGGGGCAGTGTGCAGTGGCTGAGCCACCTTACAGAGAGCAGGTGGGGATTGTTTCTCTGCTCTTCTGTTTCCCACCACGCTTAACAGGCCCAGCTTTGCTGTGGATTTTTCCTCTGCATTCGCCAGCTCCTGCCAGCCCTGGAAGCACGCACCCGCTCCCTCCCTTGCTGGCCTTTTCACACTGGAAGGGTTTTTAAAGGTCCCTCTAAGCAGCAGCTGCTGTGTGGCTTTTTGTTTTTTTGGTGTTTTTTATGATGGGCTGGAAATTAATTTCTTTTTCACTGGCGTTGGACTATCCATTCCCCACGTCACAGTGCAGAATGAGCTCGTAACTCTCTTGACTGCCTCGTGGCTGAGTTATGGGGTCTTCTGCAGCTTAGCCCAAAGGGTTTAATTTAACAGTGGATGTTGGAGGAAAGCAATGGAGTTCTGACAACTGTCTAGTGCTTTTGCTGTCGGTGCACTTGGAAAACTTTTCTTAATATTTGACTGAAAGGTTCCTTGTTTTAAATTAAGCTCAAGACTTCTTGTCCTTTCCATAGACGGGGAAAGGTGGATGTTTTTTATTTTTTTTCCCCCTTCACTTTTTGTTTGTCTGAAGATCGTAACCATGTCTCCATCCTCTCTAGACTGAGCATCACAAATGCTTTCCACCCCTCCTTGCCAACTGTCTCCTATAGATTTCCAGTCACCGTTGTCTGTCTCTCTTGGCCTGTCTCCAATTGTTCACACCATCTGGAAGATCAGCATCCCAAACTGGACAACGTGTTCCAGCTGAGCCTTTAACAGTGCGGAAGGCACGCGAGGGTGACTTGGACTACTCGCACATGACATCTTTTCTGTGCTCTGATCCTGGTTGCCCTTGGCATGATCTTGAACCTGTTCTGGGGGAAGTGAGGTGAAGTGCTTTGGTTGCTGTCTGGGCCACCTGTGGTGGTCTCCTTGTCACCACACACGGACACTAATAAGGCCATCTGCTGTAGGAACCTGTGTCTTGGATCAGGGATGCTCGGGTGAGCTAACGTGAAAGGACAAAAGATGCCTGCTGCCTGCAGGAGCTGGAGCTCGTTAACCCCCCTGCAGATGCTCCTCTGTGTACTTTCCTTCATGAGACTGCTCACAGGCCAGTTTAATGCGCCTGTTAATGGTGAAATTGGTGGGGTTGTGTCCACTGGAGCACTCCTCTCCTCACAGAACTGTGGAGGAGCCGTGGGGAAAGAAACTAAGTCCTTGGATTTTCCTCATCCCTAGCTCTGCTTTTTTGTAATTTCCCCTTACAACCCTCAGCAGACTTCATGTTTTCTTAAGGCCCAGCTCGTTTTTGGTGCCGTTAATGAGTAATAACATCTTAAGGGCACTGTCCCATGGCTTTGTCCCTCACAGGGCAGCATCTAATCCTGTAGTATTTGCTCAGTTGAATGGTCACTGGTTTTTCTGGACTTGCATGGAGGACATAGTATGGATCCAAGTGCAGTTCAGGAGCTGGGCTCTTGCACGAGAGTGATTATAAACCAATAGAATTTTTTATGTTGGAAAAGACCTCTTAGATCATCAAGTCCAACCATTTCCCAGCAGCACAAAGCCCCCAAGTGTCTTGTGGACTAAACTATGTCCCCAAGTGCCACATCCACAGGTTTTTTGAACACTTCTAGGCATGGTGATTCCACCACTTTCCTGGTTTGCCTGTTCCAGTGCTTGAACACCCTTTCAGGGAAGAAATTTTTCCTGCTATCCAATCTAAACCTCCCTTGGCACAGCTTGAGGCTGCTTCCTCTTGTCCCATCCTTATTCCCTGGGGGCAGAGCTTGACCCCTACCTGGCTACAGCCTCCTGTCGGGGAATTGTGGAGAGTGAGAAGTTTCCCTCCTGGGGCTCTTTTTCTCCAGGTGAAACAACCCCAGCTCTGTCAGCTGCCCCTCACTGGTCTCGTTCCTCCTTCTTGACTTTGGGATGTGGAGAGCAAAGCTGAGGCGTTAGTTGTGAAGCAGGATGGCAAATAAGAGTCATGAACGAGAGGGGATTTGGTTTGATATTTGACATTTGATTGCTTGTAGGCCAGCCTGGCTGGAGGTGGAAGAAGGGCGGGTCCAGCCAACAGCTGGAAAAGGTGAGTAGGAGCCCTCGACCTCCTGGGGGAAGGAGGGACTGAGATCCTTGAGTTGTTCTCCTCCTGTTCAGGACTGGACCTAAAACAGAGCGTTGATCTGAGACACCCTGAAGACCTTGCAGCATTCTAGCAGTAGGGATGGAAATGCAGATGTATTGTGAGGTGCTGATGTAACTAACTCCTCAGGTGATGCTTGTGGAACACCTGTCTCAGTGGAAATGACCAGAGAGCCTGCAAAATCCCCGTTGTTTCTCAGGAGTTCACCCCCAGCTGGGTAAGGAAATCAGGATAACTGGCTTGTCTTGCCTTTAGCAGTGTTTTTGAGGCAATCATCTATTTCTGGCATCACTTGGGCACTGTTTGCAGTCCAAATACTGACAAGGTCTGTGGGACAGCCCCTGTCTCTACCTCAAACTCGTCTCCTGGAGTCAGGTGATTAGATGAGACTCTTTTTCATCTAAGTGCTTTTTTTTTTTGCTTTCTAATCTGTGGAGGGAAGCTGGCAGACATCATCTTTAAAGGTGAGGAAAATGGAGCCAACGTTTTGTATTCCAGAAATCTCATTATTTTCCAACTAATATGCTGATTTTGGATGCTTGGGGTTTGGCAGTGGTGCAAGGGTCATTGCTGAACAAAGCAGAAGCAGGCCCATTATGGAGAAGCCTGCCTGGGTAAAATACGCATTTTCTAAGAGTGGGAAACATGAGTTCTCTGGGTCATGTCAAGGAATGAGGCCTTGTGGGTAATTTCCCTTTGGCTCTGACTTGATGAAAGCTTTTACAAAAGGAAAAAGTGTGTTTTAAGAAGTTACTTGATACTTATCTGTCCGGAGTGCTTTTCCCAGGCTGGATTTGGGGAGGGATTATCTCAGATTTTCATTTAGTTCTGAAATCCTGGGTATTGGTTTTATAAACTAAAACCCCTTCGCAGCAGGTTGCTTGTTCTGTCTTGTTGTTTTAGCTCGATGCCTAGGAAGGAATTTAAATTTCCTGAACGGATGGGGCCTGCGCCTCACTGAGGTAAATCAGCATCGTTCAAATATTTAAAGGCAGATGCATCAATACTGGCAGCTGAGGATCTGGCTTACTTTGATTAAAATCTGATCAAGATTACTCAGCCTTGCCAAGGGACTTGGATTACCAGTCTATAAAAAGAAGAGGAGGAGAGGAGAGGACATTAAATATAAAAATAATCCAATGAAGGACATTAAGCTAAACTCACTGCAAATTGAACAATAATGAAAATATCCTCCTTAAGCAGGTGGAGGGCAGCAGGGCTTGCAGGCAAGCAGGGGGCTTGGAGCTGGGGTTGAGGTAGAAATATTGCCCTGGGGTTTCTCGTGGGCATGGCCTCATCTTTTAAAGGCAGGTTTTTTTTCAAAAGAGGGCCTTGCTCATTAAAAACCCCCAAGGAAGCGTTGTGGGAGGAGATGTGGGTGACAAATCCTTCGGAAAATCCTTGCCTCTGCTTCCTCAGGAGACCTGGGCTAGTGCCAAATCTCACTAGCAAAGAGGTGATTGAAGCTGAGGAACAGAAAATCAACTCTCTTACAGATTTCAGAATGTGAAATGTGCTTTTGTCTTTAGGGCTTCTTACAGGGGTTGAATTTCAACTCTTCCTTTCCATCACAGCATTTTTTTTCACCCTGGTTCTTCATTATTTTTCAAACGTAAAGCATATTCAAGGAACGTTATTATGCCATGGGATTAGGCTTGATAGCCAGTGACTGATGGGGACACTGCACCAAGCTCACTGCTTGCTGAGCCATTGCAGGAGTCTGTCCAACCGTTTGGCACGTGTCTAGATTTCCCAAGATTTCTTATGCTTATGGTCTCTAAACCCTGGCCTAATGGGAAGTGTCCCTGCCCGTGGCATGGGCTTGAAACTAGATGATCTTTAAGGTCCCTCCCAACCCAAACCATGACTCCCTGTGCTCCTGTGAAGTGCTGTAGCTATAAGTAGGGCAGGCACACTTGGGTCCCAAACTTGTTGGTTTTTGAAGCCCCCAAATCCCACTGAGGTCAGCAGATTTTTCCCTCCCCTTTATGGAGCATGCTGGCTTGCTGGGATGGGAAGCAGATCCCTTGGTGACCCACACGTGGGTGGAAGGAGATCTATTGGGGAGTGCAGGACTTGAGTATCCTTTTGACAGGCCACAGTGAGCAGGGTGCATGGAGAGCTGGCTGCTCTGAGACTGGAAGATGCTTTGGCTACGTCAGAGGACTCTGGGAGCCTGGAGAGTGGGGCTGAGTGGCCTTGAAATAGTCGTAGAATCCTCAAATGGTTTGGGTTGGAAAGGACCTTAAAGCTCATCTAGTTCCAACCCCCCTGCCACGGGGAGGGGGGTGACGTAAAGTGACACATCTCAGATTGCTGGAGGGAAGGCGAGGGGGTGGCTGTGGGACCTCCTGGGCAATTATATACATGGATGGTCAGTGACATCGCCCGGATGCCCCAGCAGTGATGCCAGCCTGTCCCGTTTTCTTTAATCGGAATGAGGGTCGGATGAGGATAAGACTGCGTTTTAATAAATGTTTGTTAGCAAGTGCCTTCCCCTCCCCCCTCCCCACTAATATTGTTCATTTTCCTTGCAGTAACACGTGCGGCGTTCAGCTTCTGCTGCTCCATGTGTCGCGCTCCGTTGTTCCGTCTCACTCGCAGCCACAGAGCAGGAGGAACACTGCCAAGGCTTTTTCTGGGAATTTGCTCCGGTCCTGCTTCTTCTTCACTGGCGGTGCTCAACTGATGTGTTTTGTTTGCAGGGGGAATAAAATGCTCAGCTGTCAGCTCCTGAATGGCCTGTCAGAGACCAAGGCAAGGACCAGCAGGTGCCCACACAGCCACAGTAAGTTTTGGGCCGTGACTTCTGGGAGAGAAAAGTTGCTAAGCAATAAATGTGACCTTCTCGCCCTGCTTTAAAAGATGTGAGACTTTGCTTAAGGCATCCTCAGGATAAAGGTTCTTCCCTCCCCAACCTTTCTCAGGTGCAAAAACAGGGTCTGCGAGTGGCTGTGATGCCTTGTGAAGGGGCAGCCCTGTCTGAGGTGTGGTTGTATTCTCACAGGGCGTGAAACAGCGTTTAAAAACGTTGATAATTGAAATGCACTGGTGAACGTGTTTTTCAAACGCTTTCTTGCTGGAAACAGGATTATCCTTACCCAGACTAAGTGGCTGCAGGGAAGGTGGAGCCGCAGTGGTGCCTGGGCCGTGCCTTGGTTAACTTGAGGCTGAATTTCTGGTGACTCAGAAGGGAGCCCCTCAGCTGTTTGCAGGTCTGAGGATCAGTGGTACTGTGCTTATGAACCAGCACTGCATTGAGCAGGGCTGGGACCAAAAGCCACCTCAGTCTCAAACTGCCTATCAGATGAAGCAGCTGAGGGTTCCCAAGTGTCAGGTTTGCACAGGGCACTCACAGGCAAGTTCCAGAGAAATAATAAGGTAGATGCTTATTATTTAATAAGAGGGTTCTTGCTGCTTGATTCCGTTTCTTTCAGGCCATGAGAGGCAGCTGGGAAAATCTGAACCATCTGATGTACATTAGTAATGAGAGATTAATGTTGTGTATGAACAGGGCATTTATTACTGCAGGAGCTGGTGATACTGAGTGTCTTATACTTTCTGATTTACAATTCCTTCCTGATCTGGCGTCTTTGGTCAAACGTCTTTGTACACAAAGCCTGAGGAATATTTGATGGGAAAGCCCCTTTTTTTCGTGGGACATGCCTGCAAACCTTTGCTGCCAGGTCACAGCAGCTTCAGAGCACTCGGCCACCAGGAGTGGGCCAGAATGACACGGGTCTGGTAAGCAGTGGTCAGCAGTTTGTGTAGCTCCACAACCCACACATGTGCCTGCAGCACCCTGGCCTGCAGAGCCTCTGTGCTTGCTCAAGAGGTGTTTCACCTCAGCTCTGGCTCTTCAGGTTGTTCTCTGAGCTGTGCTTAACCCTCTGTCCCACCTGGATTTCTTCTCTCTAAGAGCTGGATAGGGAAGCTGCCCACGCTCAGTTGTAAAACCTTCCTTCTTGCCTTTTTTCCTCCTGAGAAAACAGGGTTAATGTGGTTTTGGCTCCTTTTTGCCCATCCCTAATAACTTTCCACCCTGATGGCTGATTGCAGCTCTGTATGCCAGAGACCTTAAAGATAACGAGTTCCTACCAGCTTGATATAAATAGATGGCCAGGGAGAAGACTTTATCTTTGCCCCTCTCCTCCAAAGGAGTTCAATCCTTATCAGTGCACGAGCATCTGTGTGTGAGAGAATGAGGAAGAGAGATGTCATGAATGCCTGTGGGGAAAACTGTTCTTGGAGGCAGTACGCTACTGCATCCTGGAGAATCCCACTGCGATGTTTAACTCCATGGGAAATAGAAGTATTGCTGGCCCTGCTAGGGGCTGAGCACTGTGTGAGGCTTTCTGTTGTTTGTTTTCCCTGCATCCTTTCATCAGAGTCTGGAAGAAGTGATGAGTATGGTGTTGCCGGGCTGACTTTGAGCAAGAAGCACAGGGACAGGAGCCTGGTACTGGAGCAGAGGGTTGCAGCCTGATTCCCAGGGGGATGAGGCTCTTTTAGCCTCTGGCTGGTGGAAGGGGCATCTTTCTCCTGCAGCAGGACTTGTTTTCCCTGGGGAATAGGCCCTGTTTCAAGGATGGTCCTCCGGTTCATCACCCAGCTCCCTTCCTGCCCTCTTTGCCTTTTGCAGAAAGCTGTTTAATCAAGGGTGTATCAAAATCCATCTGTCTACGCTGGTGTCAACAACTTGGCTTCAGGGACATTTTAAATCATTTTCTAACTGCATTCCGTAATGGATTTTGTTGCTGAGAGAATGGAAAGCAGGGCAGCAAAGGTGTTTTAATTACATCTGATTGTGGCATCTCGCAGACTTGCCCTGTCAGTTGTTCTGGCACAGCACCATTTAGAGCCTGCTTTTGCCAGCACAGGCATGTTAGCTGGGGGGGGGTTACTGATCACAGAGGAAATCACTGATATTTTACTACTGACATCATCTTGGAGCTGTGTCTTCTTTTTCTACCTTGCTTTTGTGGCACCAACTTCTCCCACTTTAGAGGACTCCAGTCCCATACCATGTCATTTGGAAGCAGTCAAAACCAGTCACCCATCCTGTTATTGTATGGGCATCACATTGGGGTAGAGCAGAAGTGCTTCGCTTGCTCTGAAGAAAAGCTGTGTTGCTGCAAGGGAAATGTCCCTCCGAACCCTTTCCCCAGCTCACGTCTTGGTTTCACAGCATGTTAACATAAAAACAGCTTCCCTTTTTCTGGGTCGAGCAGGGGAAGATTGAAATGCTGTCTCCAGCAAGAGTATCTGGGGGAAGAAGGAGGGAGTGTGACAGGGAAAGGCTGCCGGTCTCGCCATGCTGAAACACCCTTGTCAGACCCATGGGACTGGATCAGCAGGTGGAGTAAGTCCTGGGCAGGCAGGGGTGTAGTAGATGCAATAAAGCACATTTTTGGAAGTGCCTGCTTACCACACAAGAGGAACTCCAGCAGGGTACATGTGGACATGCCAAGAACTATTGTATCTGTACACATTTAAGGTGTATTTTCACTGACGCTCATGGCTCACGGTCTCTGCAATGATGCCTGTGTGGTTTCTGGAGCATTCAGCATCAGCAGCTCCCAGTGCCCCTACTTTAACTTGCCATTTCAAACTGCTTAACGGGCAGGAGCTGTTTGAATGTAACCTGGGGTTTGGAGGAATGAGAGGCCGAGGAGGAGGAGGGCAGAGCTGATGTCATTTTTCTACATGACTGCTAATATTGCTTCCATTCTTTCCAAAGCTTTGGGCTCTGATTTAATAAGGTAACTCAATCCTCAATATCCACCATTTTTCAACGTTGGAATGTGTTTGTGTTCCTGACAACGCTCGTCTGTGTCATTTCCTCCTCTTAATAGTTATAACCTCAGCTGCAGATTAGAAGTGCTTTGTTTGTGATTCCTGGGTGCTCTGCACTTGATGCATCGTCTCCCGACAGACGCAGGGCAAACTCCACTCCTCCCGTCTGGCCTGGGTTGCAGTGATGGATTAAGTAGGTAAGTAATAGAGTGGTAATGAGATAACCACTGACAACGAGCATTAACGTGGGAATAAATGAAGTTACCATCCAGAACTAATGGCCTGGACTATCACTGGGTTGTAATTAATGAATGTGGTGGCTGAGATTTACAAGGATATTTTAGGATGCTCCTTGCATGCAGTTTTGGGTTTTATGGCTTGGTTGGAGAGAAATCAGGTAATGCCAAGAACTTAATAAATGGGCAGAAGCTGTTCTTTGTCAGTTTGTAGTGCCCTTTTTGTGGAAGAAGCCAGAATGGCACATGTGGAATATCTGCCTTTTTATTACTTCAGGGACTGGAAGAGGGTAGAATGCTGTGGCCTCTTGGTCTCTCAGCCTTTCAGTGTGAGGTATCTGGCAGCTCTTGCTTCTCCTGTTTTATTAGGGCAGAGTAGCAGGAGTCCTGGTGGGAACAGTGCATCTGAAGTGAACCCATGGACAAGTTCACTTGCATGTAGAAAAGATTGCCATTGACATGGATTCTCCACAAGCTGCCCTGTTCTGCCCCATGAAGGTGGGACATCTGGTTCCTTTTTCAGGTCTTCTCCTTCTTGCTGCTCTGGCTCTGTCACCTGCATGTCACCCCCTCCCTCATCCTGCTCTGGTGCCCATGTGATCCAACTGCCTGTACCTCATGCAGAAGTTTCCTGGAGCAGGAATTGAGGTGTCCATGCCCAGAGGGCTTTGTCTGGAGACCCTGCTTGCACAGCTCTCTTGGCGTGTGACCCTGCTTAACACTTCTCAGACATGTAAGAAACATTTCAGAGGTGGTTGCTAGGCTGTTGCAGGAAACACAGCAGAGCAGCCAAAATTCTTCATGATAATTGGTGAGAATACTCCAGCCACCTCACTGCTGCCTTCCTCATCTTTCCATGGCAACCCTCCCTCTACAGCAGCCCAGGTGCTTGTGGTTGGATAGCGTAGGAGTTTTTGAGTCCTCTGTCTTCCAAATCACCCCTTGGAGCATGGAGGGAACATCTGTGCTTTTAAAGTATGGGCATCATGTGATACAACAAATAACTTCACTTGCTCTAACCATGTTCCTTTTTTATGTTGGCCGAGACAGAAAACTTTGGAAATACGCCTGAATCAGACCCTTGCATTTCTTTGGTGGAAAGAGCTGTTAACCTTGTTTTTTAATGGGGAGAGAAAGGTGCAGAAAGACCTGGGTGTTTCTCTTCCTTCCCATGGTCTGAGCCACCACACCTCTCTGTTGAAAAGGAGGAGGAAGAAAGTTCCTTTCCACACTGAACAGGAGGAAGAAATTTCCACTTGCTGGGCCAGCACAAGCCAAGACCCAAACTGAACAAAGAATGGGCAGTGTATTCAGGGATGTGTAAATCCTCCTCCCCCAGCCTTGGGGAGTTTATTGCCCTCCACGAAGTACACAGTGTGGCTGTCATTGCTGAGCAGCCCAGGCAGGCTGTTAAATGACAAGGGAAAATTACCCAGTCTGTTCTCCAGAAGGCAAGTGAGTAGGACTTTTCCTCCAACTGGTTCAGGACAAAGTTAATGTAGGGAAAGCCATTAAAATTAATGCTGGTAAACAAGGATAAAAACCAGCAGGGTTGTAACAAAATTTGGACCAGATTGGGTTTCCCAGCTGTCGTGCTGCATACTGGCTTAAAGGCAGGGGGGCAGAGGGAGGGGGTAAGCTGAGTTCAGAAAAGTCTTGCTGGAGAGGGCTGTGGGGTTGAGGTTGGGGCATCTGGGCTCATTTGGCACCAATTTTGTGGTCCAGCCCTCTAATCCCCTAGGGCTGGCTTTCTTTTTCTGGGAAGCAGTGATGCTGTTTTTTTCTGATGATAAAACATTACATGTTTTATGTATTCTTGTGATTCATCTGCTGTTCTCCAGAGGCTGCCCTCCCCATTAAAGCCCTGTTTTAGGGCTCTGGGAATGTGTCCACATGGTTGCTGGCTGCAGGTGTTTTGTGTGAGCTGGTATGGGAGCAGATCTTGGGCTGTTGGGGCAGTGACTTGCTCCTAGAAACTTATCCTAAATTCAGATGGGAAAGGTGTAAAGGGGCACAGCAGTTGCCCTCTCTGTTTTGACTGCTCCAGTGGGAATGGAAGCATGCCCAGTTTGGGCAGAGTGAGGGTTACTGGGGATGTGGGTCCACTGTACTGGGAGGAAGGTTTGATTCCCAGTCTCATACTGGTGGTGGGTGCAGGCTAAATGGGGCCCAGAGCATCTCAGGGAACATACCTGGCACAGGAGTTGTGTGTTATTTCTTTCTGCTAGGTAAACAGCTTTTTTCAACCCCACAGCATGCTAACATGAGCCAGGCATCTTCTCCAGAACTCCTGGCACTGGATGTTCAACTGACTTGACACACTTTGGAGTAAGTCAAATCTAGTACAGCCAAGCCAAAATTTCCAGCCCCAGAGTAGAAGTAATGCCCCATATTTTCAGGTGACCACTGATTTGATGGTACTGGTGAGAAGGGAGAGGTACAAAAGCAGTCAGCCACTTTCTTGCAGTGCCTGAGGGAGTTGGATTGTATGTTTGGAAAAGAAAAGAAGGCAAGAGTCTAACCACCACCATCTCCAGTACAGATGCCAACATCCATAGAAAACTTCCCACTCCACCAGTCAGCAAAAACAACAGCAGAAATATCCTTTAATTCCTCGAAAAGTATCGTATCCCTTGTATATCTTCCTAATGAGGCTGCGTTTGCTCAGATTTCAGGGGTTTTGATGGTCCTGTCCTGGATGGTCAGGTTCTGCAGGTTGGGTGGGTTCTGGAACCTCCATGCAGCAGCTCACAGAGCCAAGTGAAGCTGTTGAGATAAGCAGCTGTGATGCCTCCAGCTCAGCGCAGGGAACTGGAGCTAGATGTCTGAAGTTATCCTCTGTGAAGAGATGGAGGAGAGTCTGGACAGCTCACACCTCTTGCTGGAACAGAAAGCAGTATGGAGAGAGGCCCAACACACGAGTCTTCTTTTGGAGCTCTCGTCCCTGTGGGAATCACAGGCTGCCTCTGTGGGGAGGCATCAGCCCCTTTTCACCAGTCAAGCTGCTGTCAGGTTGGTGTCTCAGAGGTGGAGAGCTTGCTTTTGTTTTTCATGAGACATCACCAAAGAATCAAGGTGACAGAATTATTTTTGTGGAAGTAAGTATGTGAAACATTTTTTTTTATTTGGATTATTTGAAAACTAAAACTGTTCATGGGTTTTAAAATTCATGTCCTCTCCAGGTTGCTTTACTTTGTTTTGTTTCTTATTCCCCCTCCCTTATTCCTCAGAGGGAACCATCCAAACCTACACAGTGTGTTATTTCTTCGAGAAATGCAATCATTTTGCAGTTGAACCTAAGCTGGAAATGCTTCTGGTGATTCATTTGTCTGAGAAATTTAAAAAGGCTTGGATGGAACAGAAACCAGGCTGGTTCAGGGAGAGTTTTCTTGTGTGTAAAGACTCACTTCGGCGAGGGAGTTCTTTTTTATTGGAAAAAGATGTTTTTATAGGTTTTGTTTGGGAGACTTGGGCTCCAGCCATTCTTCTGTTGCAGCTTTTTGTATGGGTGCTAAGATCTGGAGCCTGGCTATCCCAGTTCCTGCTTCCCACGCCTGCTGCACTGCAGAGTTCCATGATTCCAGTGCCTTGAGCCCTTTGTTCTTTAGAGTCACTGCTTCTGCAGGGTGGGGTGGAAGTGATGCCGCTTTTGCCTCGACCATACTTTGCCCTACAAAGTCTTTCCCAAACCCAAGAATCATATGGGTGCACAGCTGTGTTTTGAGGGCAGCAGGGATCTCCTGCTATCACACGGTGAGGGGTCCAGGCCCTACATTCATCTTTAGGGTCTGCTCAAGCTCCTCCTCACCAAGAACCTCTTTCTGAAGTTTCGCAGCATCCAGCGAGGTTCAGAGCCAGGCACCGGGAAGGCAGATTCATGGCTGGTAACCACCACAAGTCCTCTGCAGAATACCTTTTTGGCCTCTAGTTTCCCCATCTGTAAGCCAAGAATTTTTAAATGGTGTGCTCTTTGAGACATAGCTTTCTGTTCCCTCAGACAACAGGGACCTGTGGAAAACCCCCAGGCAGTGGCTGAAATCAGATGAGCCGATATGTCACATCCCAAGAGTAATCCCGGTTTTTGGGGGCTGTTCTTATCATCTCCATGGCATGTCCCAGAGTTAGCTTGATTGGAGGCAAGGAGTATCATGGAGACAGGAGTGGGTGGAGAGGCTTGGGTAGTGGGAGTGCTTTGCAGGGGTCAGGAGTGGTGGCAAGTGCCCGTCTGCCTGGAAATAGAGCAAGAAGTGGGCTGGAGAGAGGAGACCACCACTCCTTTAATGAGTGCTGTGAGAGCTGCTGCCTCTGCTGCCTAGTGCTGGCCAGATCCATGGTGTGACTGCTCATCTCCAGTCCCTGCCTTCTCTGTGCCCCACATGCTGCTTTTCCTGTAGCTAGTCCGATGGGAAGCGGAGCACGGAGCCACCACAGATGGCCCCCAGTTACACGTGCAGTCGTGTGTGAGATCCCAGATAGGAGCTGTCAATTCCTTGCCTCGAGCCACCCATGAAACCTCATTAAAAATGGTGTCCTCTTCCTTAACCCCCGTCACCCCCTCGCTTCCCGCTCCGACTCGCCTGCACTCAGGCACCCTTATTAAACATGCACTTCTAAGCAAGGAGCGCTGACTTTCCCTTAATTGAGGCATAATAATTAGAGCATTAACACATTAGGAGGGTGAGACAGCATGTTTAGCTTTTGTGATTAATTATCTGAGGATTGTAATAAGTTGTTAAGACATTAATTACTCTGGCATGTTTATTGCTCTTTATTGCAGAACAGACACTTGGTAGCAGCAAGTGCTGGTTCGTCTGGAAATAGAGTGAGAAGTGGTCTGAAGGGAGGAGACCACCTACTCATCCACAGAACAGTGAGCTGCTGCTGGTGGCAACAAGGTGGGGACATTCCCCTGCGTGTGCCTTGGTGACCAAATAGGTTTATTTCTCACAGATGGATATAGAAATGGTACCCGAGTCCCTTAGGACAGTCCAGGACCTGGAAAGTCCTTTCTGATCTTTTCATCTGGATTTTTCTCCTCTTTCAAATGAAGTGTTTCCTTCCTGATGCTTTGAGCTCCCCCTGATTTGGATCATTGTGTTGCCAAGTTCGGTTAGCATGGCTCAGTCTCTGTCTGGATCTTACCAGGAAGGTTGTCTGTATTCAAGACAGGCTGAAGTCTGGAGTGTCAGCAGAGGCTAAGGAATGAACCAGAACTCCACTGGCCTCCCTAACCCTGCCACTGGATGAGTTTTCTTCTGGAGTTTGGGGAAGTAGGTTAAGGAAGGGGTTGGAGAGCTTTGGACTGCTGTAGCCTCCTCTTTGCACAGCAAGCTCCTCTGTGTCCCCTAGACAGCTCCGTGCAGGTCAGCCAGGTTGGGACTGATGGCAGAGTTCAGGCCTGGAGGATGAGTGGTTCTTGTGTGTTCCTGAAACTTTGAGAAAGAGAAAAGACACATCATCAAATTAGCAGGATGGCATGGTGGGCCTGTTCCCAGTCTTCTGCTCTTCCCATGAAATACTCATGCTGACGGACCCTCCCTGCCCAACCTCTCCTTGCAGTTATCTGGCTGGGAGGAACACGGGAGACATGGTGGCACCCCCAACAACTGCCACAGCTAAAGAAATTTGGGAGTATTACAAAAAACAAGAGGATGGGGAAGTCATGGGGGAGCAGTGTGTTGATATAAATTTCCTTTGGGACCCCTGGAACCCAAAGTTTCCTGCCTCTAGGCTGTTCTGTGTCCTCATGTTACTGCAACACGTGGTTGTGTCTGATGGATGCCGGGGGCAGGAAGGGGGGATCCTCTGTTTCCTCTTTTTAGGGTTAAAACACAAGGTGATCCTGACTAGTCTTTGTCCTTCCAGGACTGAGCCAGTGGTCACTTTCCCTGTGGCTTCCACCAGCTCGAGCCAGTGTCACTGTCACTCAGTTGTGTGAATGGCTGGGGAGGAAAATTCCCTTCCCTGTGTATAATCTGGGATCTGTCCTGTGTCAGCTGAATGTGATTTGCTGCCTTCAGCCCCTCGGAGCCCGGTCTGCCTCTCGCTAGCCCAGCCTGGGATTGGCATTCCCTGTCAGGGAGCTGCTCTCTGCACTCAGAGTGTGGGATGTGTCAGCCTGGCATTCCCAGCTCCGAGCCTGGGGACAAGGCAGGTCATGACTTATGCATTTTATCATTACAAAGAGAATTTCCTCTGGATGTGTGCAATAAGACAATGGTGCTGACCTGTGATCCTGGCACTGAGCAGCGTTAATGACTCCCCTTTGCAGGTAATAAGCAGCAAATGTACACATTTTGGGGAGATCTGAATATTTTTTTCTCTTTTTAAGACTGCTGTCTTCCTAGGCCAGACTTAATTAGCAGACCTCATTATTTCCTGAAATGTAACTTGACTTCCATTGAATGAGAATTGTTCAGTGGATGGGAAGCAGCAGAGCGGTGCTGCAATATTCATATTGTTTTAATTGCAACATTAACATTTCATGCCGCTCTTGGCACACTTTCAGGTGCGGCCCTTTAGCTCAATGCAACACTATGAAAGGTTGGATCAAAACAATTAGAGTGACTGGATTTCTGGATTTCCTTTTTTTTCCCTTCTATATTAATGAGCATAAGCTTGAATTCAGTCCCCATCTCTCCTTTTGTTGGGCAGAACAGGGAGTCACTACCCCTGGAGTGTNTTTTTTTTTTTTTTTTGAGTAAAGGATGTGCTGTAGAGCATGTTTAAATTGTCTTTTTGTGGAGCTGAAGCCCCACAGGTACAAGTGATACATGATCCACTAGGCTGAAGGCACCTCCTGGGACTTGACCTTTACCAGGTGAATCAGAGAAGTCCCAAAATGTGTCTGGCCAGCTGGGATAGTGTCACAAATGAGCTGGAGGGAAAAAGGTTATTTCTCACTTCTCAGTTTCTTCCAGGGCTCTGGAAGGTCTGAGGCTGGAAATGACACTCAGGACAGATAACGACTGGGCTATCAGTGCAGATCCTAAATGAGCACAGGGATCACCCTGCTCTATCCCCAAATTGCATGCAGGGTTTGGCTTTCTGACAACGCAAGGACCTGTGCGTGGAGGAATCTGCTCCCTCTCAGCTCACAAGTGCCACCCATCAGTCAAGGTGCTAATGGGCAGCTTGATGTGTAAGTGATCCTGCTGAGAGCTCACCGGGCACTGCTCGGACTCTGGGCTGCCTTCCTGGCATTTCCTGGCAGCAATCTGTGGATGAAACATGCTTCTGGAAGGTGAAATCTCTGTCCATGCAGCGGACAGGCAATGGGAGAGTTGTGGGGGCGAGGGAGCTGCTCTGCCCAGCAGTTCTCCTCCTTGGAGCAGGGCATGTCACTTCCATTTTAGGCAGCAGCTGAACTCATCCATAGGTCTGGGAGGGCAATTAAGGCTGGAAATGCAGAAGGACCTCAGCTTGGTCTCTCCAAGAAGGACAAGGGAAGGGCACACATTCATTTCCGTGGGCTTTCCAAAGGCTAACATGCCATCTTAGCTGGCTGGCTCTCCTATCAGCCAAACAGGCCTGAAACCTTCTCCTGTTGGTACTATGTGCAGTGGGATCCATGAAATCCCATGTACAGTTTGGGTTTGGAATCTCTGGTGTCCAGTGAGTTATTTGTGCTGAATGGAGCATCTCCCTTTCCCGGGATATTTATAGCATCTCTCCCACACACAAATTGTCTGATGTCTAATAAGGGATGATACACTACAGTTTGGAAGGTGCTAATAATGTCTCTCCTCTGTTTGGTAGTCTGTTCCCATGAAATTTATAGACTCTGACTGTCTCCAAGACCTCCGTTGCTCTGTCACATCCGCTTGAAATCTGTTTGCAGTGCCAGAAGTCGCTGGGGAGTGGGCAGAGGACATACTGATGCAGCAGGATTGCATATGCTTTGCACTGTTTGGGAAACCAGGCTGAAAATGCACGGATCTGGGGACGGGGGCAGCTGTGGCCCGCATCACGGAGTCGCGTGTTTGGGAAAGCAATCCGCTCGTGTGGGAGGAAGGTGATGCGCTCCGAGCGCTCCGCCCCGGCCGCCGCCGCCGCGCTGCCGCTGCTCGGGCACGTTCGAGCTGCGTGGGGCGAGCAGCGAGCGCCGAGCGTGGCCCCTCGTGGGAAACAGCCCCCGCGGACGATAAACGAGCCAGCCCAGAGCTCCTGGCTGCTGTGAAGAATTGCCTGGCTAAAGGATAACGAATGCCACAGCAGGAGACAGAGCGTTTCTCTGAGGCCATTCATCCCCTTTATCACCCTGCTAACAAGCCCCAGAGCGACTTTAGAGAGACTTCTCTGGAGCAGCACCATCCCTCAGCCGTGCTGCTGGCTGGGTGCTGGGGGTCAGGGATGCTGCGTGTGGCAGGAGGGTTCCGTGGGAAACCGCGGACCATCTCCCACATAACAGCCCTGGGAGATGGGTCTCTGCTCTGGGGACTGTGCCTTGGCTTTGGTTTGGCTGGCGCGGAGACCGTGCCCTCCTCCAGGCCGTGCATGGTGCCACCTGAGAGAGCCAGATGTAAAAGCCAAGCGTCCATCTTTTTTAAAGTACCCCTGGGCAGCACCTGCAGCACCCTTAGCAGGATTGCTCCATCCTAACTCCCGGCTCGCCTAAGATTTAAGATTTGTAAGATTTATACAAGACCCAGGAGGAGTTTGGGGCCACCGGCACGCAGGTAAGTTGGTTCTGCTTCACTTGCAGCACAGCTGAGCCTGTGCGTGAGCCTTGTGAGAGGAGGAAAGGGCAGGAGTGATGTGCTCTTCATAGGAGCTAATAAAAGCTAATCCATCCCTTTGCTCCAAGACAGTAGGAAGCATTAGTGGCTGGCTGAGTGCCTCCTCCACTGCGGCAGCGTGCTGGGTGCCTCTGCCTTCCCTCTGGCTGGGAGCAAAGCGTGTCCTCCCGTGGAGGGGAAGGCGTCTCTGGCAGAGCTGCGCCGCTTCTCTGCGACTGCTCTCTGTAGCTGGCGTGCCTCCTGGGAAGGAAAAACTGCCAGAGCACCTGGACAGGTGAGTCTGGGAATGAGGATGGACATCCCTTGGGCAAGCTCACATGGCAGGCCTCAGCTCCAAGCGAGTGCCTTGCCTCTGCTCCAGGACTTGGGCCATGGCTTGTGGGAGCCGAGGAGAGCATCACCTCTGATTTGACTGGTGTGTGTGAGACCCTCAGAAAGGCTGGAGCCAGTTGAGCCCAAACAGGTGCCCAAATAGTTTGGAATACCTTTGCCAAACAGCCTGTGTGCTCACCTGTGCACTGTGTGTGCAGGCACAAGCTGTGCCACCCTGCCAGAATGATTTGTGTCTGGGGCACAGTGCACAGTGGGTGATCAAGTAGAACTAATTGCCACTAATTGGAAGTTTTTTCTTTTTCATCCTGTGTGTTTTCTTAATTTCTCCTTCTTCTCCTCCTCCAGGTTTAGCTGTTGGGGAATGCATTTTGTGTGGTCCATGGTAAACACCCCACAACCAGTGCCAGTGGGAGAAGGGAAAGCAAACAGGAGAGTTTGTGTTGTGTTTGGGTGTCCTCAACAAATGCTGATAGTGGTTTCATAGGGACAAAAAAGGAGGAGAAAAGCTGCAAAGCTTTGCAGGTAGAGGGGGCAGAGTGCCATGATAGATAATTGGGTGGTTCCAGTGAGGAGAGAAACAGCAGGAGAGCAGCAGGTGGTGGGGATGGTCTGGAGTGTGTTTGCAGAGCTGTGGAGCAGAGGAGAAAGTGTGTCATGGAGCCACGTGTCTCCTTGAGTGCGAGCAGCACAACAACAAGAGGATTGTAACCCTAATTTTTTCTCTCATTTTTTTTTTATCAAGAGCTCTCCAAGCATTTTAAAAGGAAGCTAACATCGCAGATTGGAAAACTTCCCATCTTGAGGCTTCAGTGACTAAGTTTGGAGCCAGCCAGAGGAACCTGCGAGTGCTGAGCCTTTGTTACATGCTTTCCTCCCAAAAAGTCTGCGCTCTAGACCTTGGCCTCTCTCCCAGACCCCTGTGCTGACCAGACTGATGATGGGGAGTTCACTGGAGGCCGGACATGTCCCACGGGGTGGCAGCAGGACATGTTGCCTCCTGTGGCCACTGCTGTCAGCTGGGCTGCCTCTGGAAGGGAGGATGCTGGCACGCCGAGTGGCCTTTCAAAGCAGGCTGGAATTTAAAGGGGTGCCAGTCCGTGAGGCCCCTGTTCCTGCCCTGACCTCTCAGTGTTTTGGGAGGAGTTCACTTTCAGTCCAGAAACATCTGGTGCTTTTTCTTCTTCTGCCAGCACCATTAAATGTTGAGTTGAAGGGAAACACAATACATCACCTTCCTCATGGGCTGCCATTCAGCCAAGAGTAACAGAGATTAGCCTTCAATCACATGAGGGCTGGAGCTGAAGGAAACCTTCCCGAGGACACGCTGGAGAAACATTTTCATTAGCAGAGGGGAACATGATGGAGATGAAGTGGCCCTTCACCTCAGCTGCCAGACCTCTTGCCTGCCTGGCGTTAACAGGACGGGGAATCTTAACCAAGGAGCTGGGGCCAGCTGCAATGCTCTGAGTGCTGTCTGCATCCAGATGTGAGAAACAGCTGTGACACAGCAAAGCAGCGCTTTTATAGTCTGGTGGGGGTGGTCTTGGCTTTCCTCCTGCCTATGAGCTCTCACTGCTAGAAATAAACTGTCTCTTTCAACTGAAAGGAGAAAACGTGTGCTAGGGCACATACCTCAGTGGGTACCCTGGCATGGGCCTGAAAAACGATGTCCTTGGGTGATAATGCCCGTGGGTCCAGGAGGTATCACAGCCTCTGCCTGCTGCAGTATATTTTGCAAATATAACAGGACTGCTTTGGTGGTAGTAGGGGCTTTCTCTGTTTCATGGAAAGCTGTTCCATAGCCCTTTGCTCTTACTCTGCATCCCCCCCAGGCAGTTGAGGTGCCCAGGATTCACTTCTGCTATTGATGTCTCCTTTGTGTTGACGAAACACCCCCTGGACCCCAGCTGGATGCCTGGCACAGACCTGTCTGTCCCAGTTACTGGGAATTAACCAGCAGGATCCCTGCAGCTCTGTCTGCCGTCCCCCACCACCTCACCTCCCTGGGGCTGGCGTGCTCCTGACAAAGGCAGGCTCCATCTCTTTCACTCACAGCTGAAGGATGCCTTGCCTGGTCCTATCTTGCAGGTTGGAGGGAAATCATTTTAATTTGTGTGGCACATTCCTTTGGGCATAAGTTGGGGGAAGAAAAGAGAAAAAATCCAAAAGAGACTCTGGCCATTCTGGGTATTTTTAGTTGTTTGCAAAGGACCATTAATATCTCTTTCTCTCTCTTTTTTTTTAATTCCCTGCAGACTATTCTCTCTCAGGGGCTGCCTGTGGTGCTGCATTAACATCCCCTCTCTGTGGTGAAGGTAAGCTAGTTCTCAGTGCTCCCTGGGACTCTGACTCAGAGGGAGCCCCATCCCTCCTCTTCCCTCTCCCTGGCTGCCCACCACATGCACAGCCCTCTGAGAAGGGGCTCCCTGGCAGGGAGGGTGAAGGCTCAGAGATATTTATGCCTTTTGGGATGGGTTTTATTAGGAATGGGATTTGAGCTCCCCGAGGGGGAGGTGACACAGCCTGGCAGCTAGGGAGTTGGTTTGGAACGTCAGAACAAATGGCTGCTGGTTTTGGAGCATTCTCATGGTAAGTTACCTCTCATGTCACCGTCCTCCATTTCAGAACTGAGAGCAGCCAAAATGAGAGGAAAACCTGGCTCCTGAGCATTTTTCCCCGTGATGCCTTCACCTTTCTTGTATTCCCTTTTCTCCTACGATCTCAGCTGGCTGAGTTTCACTGCCAGCCTATTGAAAGGAAAGGCACGTGCTGGCTTATGGAGGGAGAGAGACCTGAGACAGGATAAATCTGTATGCAATGAGAATGGGGGGAAGCAAGTCAGCTGCTCTGACACTTTTATTATGGAGCCAGGCTGCTTGGGGATGAATCTTTCTTGAAACGTGTTGCTGGATGACATTTCTACCAGGTCTCAGCAGTAACCTTCACCAAGCCTTGCTGCCCAGCCCTGTGCTTGCCTTTTCCTGGGACAAAGAGAATGAATATCAGCTGGAAATGCCGCAGGCAGCAGGGATCAATGGGGCTCAGTGCACCTCCAGTGAGTCTGAAGGCACCTGGACTTTTGCACCAGAAGCTCTTCAGGCTTTGGTGACTTCAGCTTATGGCTGCATGTGTTGTTTTGCAAAGGAGGTGTGGGCTCCTACATCTGTTTCTCATTTCAGAAACAAAGAGGATGCAGCAGAGACCAAGATGAAATCCTCCTCGGAGTTGTCCAGAAGGATGGATAACTGCAAGAAAATATTATTCCATGGCTCTGGAAAAGGAATATCTACTTTCTTTAGTAACCTGGTAATGAGGTGCTGGCTCTGCTCCTTGCAGAGGCTGGAAGCCACGGGAGATTTGGGGTTACAAAGAGGGCTGGGCAGAGTTTGCTGCCCTCTCGCCTCCTTTCCTGTATCACTGTCAACTTAGATTTCACATCGAGAGGGTGATGTTATGGCTGGCGGTGACAACAGCAGAATGTCACTGGCAGAGGTGAAATCTTTCCCTCCGTGAGGGTAATTCTTCCTTCCCTTTCCCCTTCCCCTTGGCTTGCGTCAGGACCCACTGGCTCCTGGTGCTGAGCAGGGCACACATGCTGCTCAGGGGACAGCATATGCTGTGCTGAGCAGCACTTCCTGCTGTCTGGGTGAGTGTCACTGATGCCTCTGGGCTGTGTGGTGACCTGGGACACAGGGAAACCCCTTGTCACTGCCTGAGATAAACTGGGGCTGTTAGAAGCTGCTGTGTTTGCCATCATGGCAGCATTGCACAGAGTGGTCCTCTGCCATGCTGGCAGGCTTGTGCCAGCAGGAGGTCTGCCAGGGATGTCCCTTCAGAGCCCTGGGGGCCCCTGTGGTCTTTAGAGCCAGGCCTAAGCTAGGTCAGGGTCTGAGGGGCAGACTAACATGTTAATGGTTCATGTTCTCTGCAGGCTGTCTGTCACCTCCTCTGAGCAGGAGCTGATCTTGTAGAAAGGTGCCTGTGCCCACCCGCTCCAGCAGCCCCTCTACCAGCATCTGTCCCCAAGGGCCAGTTCAGCAAAGCCTTGGTGTTGTTCTGAGTCCAGTTTTCATTTTCAGCTGGTTATGGAGAAAAGGATGAAGGTACCTGCTGCTGCCAGGCCACAGTAGGAAACAGAGGAAGGAGACTGGTCTTAGTGTGCTTAAAGATGCAAAAGTTTAATCTGACTCTGCTTCTCTCTCAGCCCTGATCCTGTTGTATCTTTTCCAGCTGATGCCTCAGCCTTTTTTTTGTTTTGCTATTTTTTCTTGTTCCCTTTTTACCCTCACTCTATGAAAAATGGCTTTCCCATCTGCATCTGTCAGGAGTCTGCCTGAGCTGGGTGTACGGCTCAGTGAATATACAAATGTGCGGTTGGATCGTGGCCCCCCTGACAGGCCGGAGATGAATTCCAAACGTGCAGGGAGGAGGGCTTCTGCTGCTTCTCGTGGATGTTTTTCTTATCCCAAGGAGGTGTGAGAATCGCCTTTGGGAGCAGTGCTTCCTTCTGCTCCTGCTCTGCCTTACCAAGGATCAGTTCTCTCTCATCCGTCATCAGATGAGTCCTCCTTGCTCCCACATCTCAGCTGCTGATGGGAATGCTGGGGAAGGGGAAAACTGTTTTATCCTGCCTTTTACTATTATTCTTTTCCCTCTGCCTTTTGCATCCCACCTCTTAGGCCCGTGACAATGCATTTGGCAGGCTGGGGCTTGAGGGCACTTGCTGGTCCAGGTACTTCTAAAGAGAGTTAGGGATGAGGTGGAGGGAAAGGCATTGTTTTGTAGAATCATAGAATATCCTGAGTTGGAATCCATAAGGATCATCGAGTCTAACTCCTGTCCCTGCACAGGACACCCCAGCAATCCCACCATGTGTCTGAGAGCATTGTCCAAACACTCCTTGAGCTCTGGACGGCTTGAGGCTACGACCACTGCCCTGGGGAGCCTGTTCCAGTGCCCAGTCACCCTCTGGGCGAAGTACATTTTCCTAATATCCAACCTAAACCTCCCCTGACACAGCTTCATGCTGTTCCTTCAGGTCCTGTTGCTGGTCACCAGTTTGACCTAAGCCCCTTAAGGGGCTTAAAATGCAGCTTTGGAATTTTTCAGCAGTTGTGCACGACTCCACATAAGAAGCACTGAAAGCACCCAAATGTTCCTGCACATTTCAGCCTCGCTGTGCCCCCTTTCCCTGCTGCAGGTAGGGCTCTGCAAGGAAGAGTTCACCATCTATGCTGTGGAACTGCAAGGTCACTCAGGTGCCCAAAGGGAGCTGACAGCCTGCCCTGACACCCACGGATTTGCTGAGCTGCTCCTGCCTCTTGGCTTTCTGCAGGCTGGCTCGTGAGCTGCTTCCCTCACCCCTTGGTACAGAGAAGCTTACAGCCAGGTGGGCTCAGAGGAGCAGGCAGGCAGAAAATGAAATGAGTCTGTCCATCCACGCTCTTGCCACAGTTACCTGGTCAAGGAGGGGAGGTTTCTGGGAGTGCAGACCCCTGCTTTGGCAGGAAGAGAGAGCAGGCAGTTTGAGCTGAGCTCATTTTTCGACAAGCAGATGGATGTTCAGTGGGGACCCACGAAAACCCTCTCACTCCAGGCTGCAAGCCCTCCAAACCAAAGCGTTGTGCTGACACGGAAAAAAGCATCGCTCCATTGATGCTCAGCCCTGAATTGCTTCTTCCATTCGATTCAGGACACAGCGACAGCCTCCTCCTGCCACCAGCTCCCATGAGGAGCCAGCTGCACGCCTGCAACCAGGCGAGGATGGAGGCGGAGCTGTTGAGCCACGAGGAAGGCGACCGATGGCAGATTCCTCCGGCATTTCCACCCCGCGGGGCTCTTGGCGAGCAAGCGCTCGTCTGCTTTGAAAGCTCTTAGTGCTCCTGCAGGTGGGAGCCAATTTGTCTGCTTTCCTGCCCAGGTGCCATCTGTTTGCAGGATTGCCTGTGCGGTGGATGAGCACGACGGGGATGGCGGAGGGAAAGGGCTGCTGGGGTGGGAGAGATGAGCCTAAAAGTTTCCTTTGGTATCTTCAGCACTTCTGGCTGCCACTGTTCCTTCTCCTCTGCACCGCGGTGGGGAAATCACAGCCTGTCATTTGCTGTTCCTGGAGCGTGATGGGGAGCTGAGGCACCGCTAATAGCAAACCATCATTTTAATGCTAATTTCCTACCATTAGCTCAGGCTGGGGGAGGCTCAGCCTGGGTGGAGGGAAGCCATTAACAGATGGAGAAAGGGGGGATGTGTGGGGATTTGTTCTGCACCCCCAGAAGGGACTTCCAAAGGGCAGATGACTAACCACCACTGGGAAAATTGGTAACAGGGACTGGGGTCAGTTTGTGGTAGATGTGGGAGGGAGGAAGAGGAATGCTTTGTTCCAAATCATCTTCCTATAGGGATATCTTGAGTGCTTCAGACTTTGGCTTGGATTTGGTGTTGGCTGCTTGTCGCCAGCCCTCTGTGCCCTGTGACCCAAGGGATGCTCAGACTGCTGGCAGGGCTGCAGCTGGTGGCATTGTTGTCCTTTCAGCAAAGGAGACAAGCAGGGTTGGGTTTAGCTGCTGTCATCTTGGGAAGGGCTCCCTAGTTCAGGAGCCTGAATATTCGTGTTGGGTGATGGGCTTCAAAGCAGGGAAATTTGAATTTGAAATTTGAAGCTGTTCTTGACATACCCAAGAGCTAAAAAAACAAACCTGCCCTTTTGCCATGGGAACAAGGTCAGCTTCCCCAAGCTGGGGAGCTGGCAGGACAAACCAGGGGCTCAGTTTGGAGCCATGAAGGAAACGGAACCATTTCCCTGCCCGTTCCAGGGGTGGGAGTCCCCACATCTAGCCTCTTGGTCAGTCTCCTCTAGACATGCTTGCGAAGCGGAGGAGCCTGGGCTGGTGTAGGTGCCTGGAGCTCCGGGGGAGTTTGAAGAAAGATAACTGGCTGCAGGACTGTAAGGCCTGCTTGGGATTGTTTGGGCAGCAGTCAGAGAGGTTCCTCTACCATTCCTAGACCAGCATGGAAACGTTGGGACTAAAGGAATGCGAGCTCGGATGCTGTGCCTGTCTGGAAAGAAACTGGTTGCCTACCAATGAGGGACAGCATTGTCTGAAGTCAAGGGCCCAGTGGTGTCCTGTCTGTGGTGTGACACCTCTCCTGAAGACATACCAGCCTGTGCTGATCTAGACCACTGGCTTCATCATTTCGTGTGGAAGCCTATGTGGATTTTTTTAAAACCCACTTAAAGGAGCATTTAAAAACTCTTTTGTCATCTGGCGGAGGAGCAATGGAAGGACAAAAGCAGCCACAATAAACCAGGAACTGGTTAAATGGCAAAGGGACTGGAAGCCAAGAAGGGACCATCCTGCCAGGAGGACAATAGCACAAGGCTACATTAGTAGAGTACCAGCTATCAGATCCATCCCTGTGTGGAGCATGACTCACTGTTTTTAAAGAAGCTATTTCCATCTGAGAAAATGGCTCCTATATTTTATAAAGGCTCTTCCCAGCTTTGGTTGAGGAGAGAAAAGAAAAAGTGAAGGGCTACTTTTTCCTAGTTGAGGAGAATCAAACTTTCCTTCAAGTAGCTGAGCAAGGAAATCAGCGCCTTACGTGTTCCCAGGAATAATACAATCCAGTAGTTTGGGGGGAGAAAAGAAGTAAGAATAAAATAGCGTTGCTTTTCCCAGTTCAGCACTCTGAATAATGAGCCTGCAAGCCGGAGGGAGAGCTCCCAGGAGAGGCGCCTGTGTACAGGAGATGGACACAACAAGTGTCTCAGACGGGTCGGTATCTGAAGCGATCTCTCTCTAATTTTCTACATCACTGAGAGCACAGCACAGCACCATCAATCACAGTCAACCTCCCCTCGGAAAGCCACCTCCTGCCTCGCTGTGCTGCTGTGTCCCCCTGTGCTCCTGCCCGTGCTGGGGACTGCAGGTGTCCCGGGCAGCAGCACTGCAGGCACTGTCCTTCCCAGGGGGTTCTCATTCATCGTGTTCGAGCCTGCTTGTGCTTCTGCCTTTCTCCACTCCTGGCACCTGCTCCTTGCCAGCACTTAATTTCCAGATGTGTCTTCCCCTCTTGGAGTCAGAAAAGGCCAAATGCTCCCTTTATCCCCAATGAGGAGAAGGTGTGGAGCTGCCTTACCTGGGATAAACCCACTGCGTGCTGCCTGCAGGAGGCCTGAGGGTGGGTTTGGTGCTTGTACTGCTCATCTGAGGATGGGAAGGCTGGGCTTTGCAGCTCCTGTGGAGCCATCAGGGCATGTTCTGGGGTTTGCTCAGGACCGGCTCCTTTGCCCCAACTCTGGGCATGGAGCAGCTTTCATGCTGTGCTTGTGATGCAGTGCAGCAGCTCTTGGTCCCTCATCTCTCTTTTTGTGAAGCCCCCTGCTCCCTCCTGGCCTGGCTGTGTTTCTACCAGACCCAGGGGCACTGCTTTGGCAGGAGCACTGGTGGTGGGTCTTCTCCTGGCCAGGCACACTCCTAGGCTGGCCAGAGCCTGGTGGGGCACAGATCTGTGCCTGTGGCTGTTTCTTCTACTGCAGCACGGACACAGCTGGTGGGTTTCCTGCCTCTTGCTTCTTCATCTCTCTCATGTGCTCAGCTGGGTGCTCTTCCTCAGTTGTGGTGGCTCTTGGACCTCCTAAAACCCGGCAGACTTGTTCCTGGTACCCTGACACAGAAGTGGTTTGCAGCCCCATATCTGACTCCGTGGGCTTAAGCTCCAGCTAGAAAACCAAGGACTGAGCTGCTTTCTTGGGCACAGCCTTAGAGAGAAGCATTTTCAGAAGAAACTCTTGCAATTGCCACCTCCCTCTCAGCCTCTTCACTGGTTTCTGAGAGCTGCTGAGCATCCTTGACCTCTCTCTCAGGCATGGCTCCCTGCATGTATCAGCCCTGCTCTGGTGTTGTGGAGCTATTGCTGGCCTCTGTAATAGCCGCGTTGTTTACTTCCCAAGTGCCTGCCCTTTCTGTAATGAGCTGTAATTCATCCTGGTTTATACAGGGCTCAGCGATACCTGGAGCAAGGAGGGTGTGCCATTAAACCACCTTCTAGACTGCTATCTGGACCCGGGATTGCTGATCTCCTGGAGATGTAAAGCAGGGAGGACAAGGGGGACCAGATGGAAATGGGGAATAATTACCTTGCAGGGTAAAGGGGGCTGGCTGGGTTGGAAACTGCTGGGAGCTGACACGCAGGTGCAGATGGATGGTTACGGCAGGCAGGGTGGAGGGATGAAAGATGCCTTTTTAAAGCATCTGCCTTCCTCTCTTCCTCTGCTTTATAACCTGTTTTTATAGAGACTGCATGAGGAACACATTTTTTTTTATTAGCAGCTTGGGAGTGGAGAGTAATAAAGATTAATTTTTTTTAATAATTCTTTGCATTATCTTTTAATTTCCTGTGGCAGGGTTTGACTTTTAAATCTGCAAATGGACTTAACTGCTAATATGCTCATCAGTTTGGAAGTGGCAGCCAAAGGAGCTGTGGGACTCGGTGAAGGTGGGAGAGGCCCCAAAGTTGAGCCTGGAGTCCCAGGAAAGGCTGTTCCACAGCCTTTCCTGGACAAAAGGGCCCATTTAGGTCCACAGCTGTATCTCCATCCCAGCAAACTTGGAGAGATCTAATCCATACTGCAGATCATGGTGCCCATTTTGCTTCCTTCCACTGATGGCAATGATGAAGCTCCCATGAGGAGGGAGGAGGGGAGCCTGATGTCCCTGCTGTGCTGCTGTGACTAATAGGTCCTTGCTGGCCTCCCCCCAGGATGGTGTGTCCTGCTGGGACCTGTGCTAAGCTGCATGGGATGGTGGGCACGGGGCTGTCCAGACCAGCTGGACTCCAGGGGTCTTGCTGGCATTAGGGAAAGGTGGTTACAGCACTGGGGAGCGGGGAGGTGTTAGGAAGAGGGTGACGTGTCAGAGAGAAGTGACAACACTGGGGATCTGATGGGAAAGGCTCTCTCTGCCCCACTGATCCACACCATCCATCCCAGTATCCATCAGCACAGACCAGCTGATGCTCTGCTGGGCTTTAATCTTCTTGGGAGACTGGCTTGCACTGGAGCTGGAAAACCTTCCCTGGCTTGGATGAGCTCTCACACGGTCTGTAGGTGTACCAGGGTGGCACTGGAGCTGGGCAGAAGTGAGGCCGAGCATGCAGAGACCCCAGCCCCAGCTTACTTTGACCACTGACCACCTTCTCAGACCTTGTTCTTCATCAAACAGCCCTTTGGGTTGAGTTTGCTCTGAATTTCTGATCTCTCTGTAGAGAACATTGTGGAGGCAGAGAGCAGCCTTATGGAGAACCAGCCAGTGTGGACAGGAGCATTCTGGCTCACACAGGTATGAAAGCAGCTGCAGCTCAAGTGCCTGGTGTGGGCTTTGGGAAGGCAGAAGGGGAAGCCCAGTGAAGGGGGAAGCACAACTGGAGTGTCGATTGAGCCCTGAAAAGGCTTTTAAGTGGATTATATCGCTCCTGTGTTGGAACCAGGACCAGGATGAGGGGTTTTGGAGATGCCTGGGGATGGGGAAGAGCCAAGTCCTGCATGGGGAGCGCTGTGACCCAGACTGCTCCTGGCTCCCTCTGCCAGATGCCATCTGGAGCAGGCTCTGTGCATGCCTGGGTGTCTGTGTGCCTTGGCAGCCCTGATGGCCAGCTCTGCTGACCCAGAGGGCTGTGCTCCCCCTCCTCCCAGTGCTTCTCTGCACTCTTGGAAGAGTCATGCAGGGTAGCTCCAGACTCAGTCTGGCCTCACTGCTGCTCCCACAGCTGCCCTTCCTCCTGGGAAGAGGAGAAACCCACCTCAGACCTTCCTCAGGTTGGTCACCCCTTGCCAGGTCACCTGTGTTTGTTGGCATTTCGCTGGGCAGAGCTGTCCCGGATGAGGTCTGGGTTTGTGGGCACCGTGCAGGGGATGTGGAAGGTCTGCCTTTGGATCTGCGCGACTGCCTGGCGCCAGGAATCCTGCCTGCAGCAATGAATGTGGTTTGGGTTCAGGCTTTGTACTTTGGCAGCAGGCTGAGCTCTCATCCTGCTGGCCAGGCTTCATCCAGCTGGATCCTCTGGTGTCCAAGCGAATGCCAAAAAGCTTTGGTGCCTGTGGCTGCTGCTTGTTTTGGGTGGGAAAACTCATTCCTCAGCCTTTTCTTTGAATTCTCCATTTATTCAAGGCTTGGACAAAAAAAGGGACCCTGCCCTCTGCCAGCAGAAGATGACAGAAGTGCCCCTGGTCTCAGGAGGAAAACTGAGGCTCAAAGTGCCATTGGCACCTCAGTCACACACATCCATCCCTCTGTGTGCATCTGCCACCCCCTAAGCCCCAAGGTGCTCTGAATAACCACAACTTTGAGTTGTGTTTTTCAGCCAAAAGAAGCATCATTTGTTAATGATGCCTGGGAGGGCAGTTCCTGACTGTCAATATCTGTCCAAGAGCAGAAGCCTCTCCTGTTGTGGTGGGTTCTTCTTTTCTTACCTTGTGAATTCACAGAGAGAAAAATGGAAATAAAAAGCAGCAGGGAGAGAGCTGTTAAAAAGCTTAAAGCTGTCACAAGGCATTGGTTAGTTTATGTGCAGTGAAGTATACAAACAAGTTTTCAGCTTGTTGGTTGGAGCCAAGGAGCAAGGGGTTTTTTTGTGTGTGATAAATATATTTTATAGGTCTTTTATGGGATTTTTTAAAATGCCTGTCCCAATAAATTATTTACCAGGGTAATAAAAGATCAAGGAAATTGTTTCAACCATATCGCTGAGCATCTAAATCCCAAACTTTTACTGGGGTGGAAGGACCCTCTGAATTCCTGTGTCCTTATGAAAGATGGTCCAGGCGAGCTGTTTGTCTGTGGTATCCTTCTGGAGGCCAAGTCCCCAGCCACCTTGACGCTCTGTGTATATCCAGGAGGTCCCAAAGGCTTGACACCTGTTTTCCACCCCCTCAGCCTCTACTCCTGGAGATGGATAGCATTTCCTTCCACCACTGGCTGCAAATCTCTTGGTAGTCTCTGACTTTTTATTTAAGTTTCCAAGAGATCTCAGAAGCTTAATGGTCCTTGCTGAGATGAAGTGGGAGTTAGAAATCACCTAGAAAGCAGTGGGGAGCTTAAAGAACATCCGTAAGCCCTGCGGGATGGGCTGGAAGGGCAGCCGTGCCGTCCTGCAGGTAGCAGGGACCTCTTCCCATCCCAGGTGTCTGGGTTTGTTCCTCCTCGCTTGGCATCAGCCTCTGCACACAGGAAGGGCCAGGTTCTGCTGGCTTGGTCTCCAAGGCAGACAAACCCAAAATAGCCTCGGTGCAGGGGAAATAAAAATTGATGGTGTTTCAGCCACGAAGTCTACAAATACATCTTTTTTGGGCATTAAAGTAGGCTTTAAGATATCCAGCCACTCTCCCTCCTTGCTCCTCCCTAGAGGAAGGAGGGGCCTGGGAGTCCTATCAAAGGTCTCCCTTCAGAACAGGGCAAATCCTTTGGCTTCGTCCCAGACTTTCTGTAGTAAGTGGGATTAGGTGTAACCCGCAGTAGCGTTTAAAACACATCCAGTTGTTAATGCATTGGCTTTTGTGAGGATTCTGGTCGGGAAAGATGCATCCCTGTGTGATAAGCTGGCCATAAATAAAGTTAGACGGGATTTTAAAAGCAATTTCTGACGCTTGAAAGAGATCCTTCTGGAGCGGCCTTCAAAAGGGCTGGTGGGTGGGAAGGGACAGCCACTGTTTCAAGGTAGCTCTCAATATTCATGGGAAGGATTATTCATTCAGAGCCTTTCCAGAGGGGAGAGTCCTTGTGTATCTGGTGTGTTGAAGCGAGACTGGATTGATCTTTGTTTGCGCTGTCTTTGCCGTATGTTAATCCCTCACTTCAGGGCGTCTGCTGTCCTCCGCAGAGTCCAGGGAGGAATCCTCGTCTCCCTTGGTGCCTAATTTGGCTCCTGGGTTCGGTGGTGGTCCTGTCTCTTTCTGAGGTGGTGGAGAGTGGCCAACCTGAACCGCATCTGGGGACGGGGAGCAATTTCCCTGGTCAGCCAACAGGGAGCACAGGGCTTTGTTTGGCTTCCTTCTGGTGCCTGGAGGCTTCAGCAGATCTTACAGTTTTCTGAAATAATTCCTCTGCTATTACAGGGCCCTAGGAAATTCACGGAGCTGCTCACAATCTTCCTTGATTGCTTCCCATGCCACATTACAGTGGTGGCTTTTGGGCTTCCCATGGGCTCGTCCTACAGCCTGGGGCATGGCCATGTCTCCAGGTCTAACAGATGTGCTGGGATGGAAATCCTGGGTGGCTGCTGGACATCCTGATCTGCCCTTCCGTGCTGTCCTAAGCCTGGGGCAAGGACAGGTAGTAAAAAGGGGGCTCACTCCTCTCGTGTGGGAATTGGGCTATCAGGAACAGCTATCAGGGCTATCCCGTAGCATCCATTCCCTGGGCTGGTGGCTGCCAAAGTTTTGGGGTGTGTTGGCTGCACCCCAGAGGATGCAGTGCTGGTGCCCACTTCTGTGAGCGAGCTAAGCTGGGCTGAGGGCTCCAAGTCCGTGAATCATTAAGGCTTTAGCCTGGGACAAGTTTAAATCAGCTCTGTGTTTTGTAATGGGGGGTGTTTGCTGGGGTCAAGGCCCTGTGGTTTGGCTTTTAGGCTGGCAGCTGGGGACCAGATTTTGGAGCAGGCTCTGCATCACAGGGAGCAGAGGCTGGAACACTGTCTGATGTTTGGCTTTAAAGAAGAAAAAACGACACATCTCCCCACGTCCCTCTTATTAATTATGAACACGTCCTGCTAGTTTGGGAACGGATGCCGTAAATTTAAATGAGGATTGAGCCGGCACGGGGCAGATATAAGAGACCCGGATGATGTGTGTAGGCCAGGCTTAGCATCTCCTCCTGCTCACTCCAGACTATGCAGCATGAGTCCGCTGACTTCGGTGGCATTTCCTCCTGGCTCCCCTGCTCGTGATGGGAATTGGACTGCACGTAATTGAAAAGGATGGGGCGTCTGCCAGCAGACCGTGAGCCACATTCCCCTTGGCAGCTTGAGCTCGCTGGTCGAGGACAGCGGAGACAGGCTGGGGCAGACACCTGCGTCGGGGGGAGGTGATCAGCATCGCGGGGATCCCAAATCCATCTCCATCTGAAGCTCTCCGGATGTGGCTTCCCGTTGTGAAAGGATTGCCCATGCCCGGAGGGGGGCTGATATCTCCAGCTGCTGGTGCGTGAGCAGTAATTTTGTCTCATTCGTGATCTCCCCTGCGACAGCACCAGGATAGACACGTGAAGAGCCGCTCCTCTGAGCAGCTTTCTGAACCAAGGGCTTGAACTTGAAAAGCATCCTCTGATCTGTCCGGCTGCTGCTGACCCCAGGCTTTGCACCACCACATCTCCCTGCCTGAGCATCAGTCAAGAGCAGCCGAGGGAGGCAAAAGGCTCCTGGGGTTTGCGTGGTCCTGAACACTAACAAGAGCTCATCACACACGGACGGTGCAGGGGGCCTTGGTGTAAGGCCAGTGATCAAGATGCGAGGGCGTTGTAAATCCGGCACCTACAAAGATGCGGGAACAAAGCGGGGCAGCATCTGCATTTCAAAGCGCGTTGTTTCTGTAGCGCTGGAGCTGACGTGCTCCTGCTGCCAAGGCAGAGACCAAGCTGTTTGAACTGCGGGGTCGGGGAGCCCGTAAGCACCAGCCCCATGCTCAGGGCACGGTTAAAGGAAAGGTTTATGACCCCGCACTAATTGCACGGTGAGGTGATGCCGACTGGGCACGGTGCTGCCTAACATGGGCTGCAGCAGATGAAGATGTCTTGGAACTGTGCTTTGCTTTCAAGTGGTGCCTCACTTGGCTACTAATGACAGAAGCATCCCTGCCACAGAGTCACAGAATCCCAGGATATCCTGAGTTGGAAGGGACCCATAAGGATCATCGAGTCCAGCTCCTGGCCCTGCACAGAACAACCCAAGTGGAGGCTGGCCACACCAGCAATAGGACATTCTCTTAGGGAGAGCCAGTTCCTGCCTCAAAAGCCTTTGGTCCAGGCAGGAGAGACAGCCGTGGGAGCAGGAAGTGAAATAAAATCCAGTGGTGATGAAATTATTTGGTTTTGTATTCCAGTTATAGCAGGGATTGAGTCAGGAATGACAGCCAGAGCCTGGCCATGATTACTGGACACGACCTACTTCACCACAAATGGCATATTTTTTTTTAAAAAAAGGGGATTGTTTTTGGCTGTGAATTGGGTTTTTTCTGTTCGTATTTTCTGAAAGGGGAAATCCTAGAGAGTGGGTGGTTTTGGGCAGCGTGGCACCATTTTCATTTCTCCGTGCCAGCCAACTTGGTGGGAGATGGAGCATCTCCTCCACAGCACTGCTGGCTCCCAGGGCAGCTGCTTCCCTAGGGGAAGAGGGAGCACCAGCAAATCCCAATTTCTGAGTGATTCCAGCCTGCCCTGCCTGGCTCGTGGCTGTGACAACCTTGGACCATCAAAGTCTCCAGGTGATGAGTGACCATACCTCCACATTCCTTGGTGGCCCTGCTGCTGTCCAGACCCTCCAAGCCCAGACCAGGAGCAGGATCCTGATGCTTGGCTTGTGTTGGAACCTTGGTGTGCCTCAGAGGCACTGGAATAAGGAGCAGTTAGAGGGAGAGAGGCATCTGGACAGTTTTGCTTCTGGACTCATGGAGACTTCAAGTGCAGTTGCCAACACTGGTGTGTCTGTGGGACTTGCACGAGGCTTTCCTGGGAGCAGCAGATCCCTTTCTGGGGGTTCCTTGCCAGAAACACCCATGTCAGCAGGAGGGTGGGATAGGCTTCTCCCGTGGCTCACTGAACTCATCCAGAGAACAGAAAGATGACAAGCAGCCCTAGAGCTGAGAGCAGAGCTGGATCCAGCAAGGTTGCCACCATGGTAACAAGTGACAGGACAAAAGGAGATGTCTTCAAGTTGCTCCAGGGAAGGTTTAGATTGGATATTGGAAAAAAATTCTTTCACTGAAAGAGTGGTTGAGCATTGGAGCAGCGATGTGGTGAGTCACCATTCTTGGAAGCGTTCAGAAAATGGGAGGATGGGCACTTGGTGGGCTTGGTACTGCTGGGTCAACAGTTGGATTTGATGGTCTTAAAGGTCTTTCCCAACTTTAATAATTCCATGATTCTCTGGCTGCCAGGCTGCCCTGCTCTGCTGTGACAGGGCACGTGGCTGAGCACCACTGTTGGGGACGTCGTGGGTCCCCCCCGTGCCAGATGCCAGCGTGCAGGGCACCACACCACCAGCAATCACTTGTGTGTTTGCTGTTCTACAAACCTTGGCCAGGTCGTTAACAGAGGAAGGAAATAAAAAAGTGAGGGCTCCAAATGGATCCCAGAGGGATTCCCTGTAGCAATTAGCTTTATACTTGAAAACATATTTCCAGTCTTTACTGCCTGCTCTCAGTATTTGAAATAATTTTCTACCCAATAAACCTTAGTAGCCCCCAAACATAATTTTAGCGGTGCATTAATTAACAACAAGGTGACCCGGTGGTTCAAAGCTGAGCAAAACCTGATGCATCTCAAGGCAGTAAGGCAGCGTTTCCAAGGAGCTCTCCAGGTTAGCACGTGGAGGCAGGAGCTTTATATAGGATATTACCTAAGGCCTGGCTGGCCCCAGGGCAGTCTGGGCTCTCAGGTGCTGACAGGCACCTTCTGCTTTGGATAATCACACTGGAATCTGAGGCTTGCAAAGCTCTTTTCTGTTTTTTAGTCCTTCATAAAGAATAATTTTGGCTACCTGTTAGGCTTAGGAAGGTCTCTAAACCTGAATAAAGCCTTCACTTCCTGGCACCCTGTGGTTGGGTGTTTCAGGGCTTGGACACGTGCAATAGATCCCTTGAGCTGTTGTGCAATTGCCTGCCTTCCCTGTGATTTCCTTCCCTGTGATTTCCATCCCTATGGGTGCGTGAATCAGCAGGACCAGCTGAAAATCCCTGGTGACTCCTTGCCCACTGCTCCCTTGGCAGTAATTCACAATGGAGGGAAGCACAAGACTTGAGGTGCCTGGTTGCTTCTGGGGGTCCAAGCCATTGAGTCAGAGCTGGTGAAGGCTCCTGGGCTGGAGGAGGCATCAGGTGGAGAGGGCACAAGGATTCACCACACTGTGTGGAGCTGGTGCACCTAAAGCTGGGCTCCTGTGAGCCCAGTTAACCCAGTCCCAGGTCCCTCTGGGATCTTTTCCCATCCAGAGAGTGGGCAAAGGTGGGGGGAGCACCTCCAAGGAGGCTGGATCTGCAGATCTGGAACCTGCTGTGGACTGGTGGAGAACGATGCAATGCCTTCAGCGGGTTTCAGCTGCCTGCCTGGGAGGTGACACAACATCTGGCCATGACCAAGATGATGGGGACCCTGCTGGCTGCCACCATCGTGGAGGCAACCAGAGCAAGGATCCAGTGCCACCTGGTCTCTGAGCATGTAATCTCCTACTTAACAGGAGATGGGAGGGAGCATTACAGGCTGCTGCTGCTGCGATTGGGGTTTGCAGCTATCACAGGCTCATCCTGCTTTATCTGTTGCATGTGAAATATCCCATGTAAAGCTACGCAAAGCTGCAAAGCTACCGTAATCCTTCCTAAAGCCAGCCTGCCCTTCCCTGCAAATATTACATTAGCTATGCTTATTAAACTCACTCAGCTGAAGTTTTACTTCCAGCCGGTGGTGATAGTCTTGAAATGCCATTAAGGTGATAATTATATCACGTTGCTCCTTCATCCAGATTTTGGGTGGTAATTGTTCACACCTGCTGCCAGCTATTGAAATGGTGGGAGATGCAAGGGAAGGTTGTGGCTTAGTGGGTGGTGGGATTCCAGCTGGATAATGTGAGGGTGCCAGGCTGGTCAGGGACCCTCCAGGCCACATGGGATTCAGTGCTGCTCTCTGGGATTGGATGGTGGGTGGGAGGTTCCCTGTCCTGCCCTTGCACATCAGGGTTGTCCCCATGCCTTGGGGATTGAAATGGTGCCATTTAATACCTTCATAAAGTGCTTTAAGTTCTGCTGGAAAACAGAGTGATGATCTTCATGATCAGAGAAGGAGAAATGGAAGGGAAGTCTTTGACATGAGGCTGTCGTGCCTCTTTCTTAGTAACCATGGTGTTGTTGGACCTGGGTCCCTCTGGTTTGACCAGTCTATGAGAAGCAGCTTGTTAGAGGTAAGAGAGCCATGGATGTCACTTTGCTCCTGGCTTCTCCACTCAAATGGAAGCTTGGATTAACTTCAGTTAGTTCTATGAATCTTCCATGGAGCTCATTCCCACCAGCTCAACGTAGATATTTGGGAGGTAAGAAGTTGCAGTTTGAAATTTAGCCAGCTTCCAGTAGGTGGTTATTTTGTGATTTCGGTGAACTCTCTTTATCCTGCAGTCAGCTGTAATCCCGCTGCCTGTCACTCATCCCGCCCGCTCTGCCACAGCCCTGCTGAGATGACCTGTTTCTGGGTAAACCCTGGGAACCTCGAATGTATTTCCTCCTGGGTTAAAACTGGATTTAGCAGAGATGAAAGTCTCCCCTTGCTTTGCTGGTATCGAGTAAGAGCAGAGCACAACCTGACATCCTGGCCCTGCGGGATTTGGAAGGCTCAAGATTCCCAAGACTTGTTGAGGTGTCTCCCCGGGCTGCAGTGGCCCTTTACTTCCAGGGGAGAAATCAGGTCAGATTTTGCATGACATGGGATTGCTCTCAGTGGCTTTGCCAGTCCCAGTTGGAGCAGGAGGATCCTCTCCCTGCTTTGGCCTAGGGAGATACCAGGGAGTCTGTGAGGCTGCTGGGTAGCTTGGAGAGGGATCCAGGAAGGACAACAAGCCAGGAGGGCTTGTGGCTGTGGGAAGAGGTAGCACTTCATTCCTGTACTTGGCACTGCTGAGGCACCTCAGATCCTGTGTTCAGTTTCGGGTGCCTTGCTACGAGAAAGATTTTGAGGTGCTGGAACGTGTTCAGAGGAGGGCAACAGAGCTGGACAAGGGTTTGGAGCACAGTCCTTGTGGCTGAGGGAGCTGGCTGTGGTTATCCTGGAGAAAAGGAGGCTCAGGAGGCACCGTGTTGCTCTCTACAACTGCCTGAAAGGAATCACAGGGGTAGTTACAGAGGTAAACAGATGGGCATGGCATGACCCTGGGCTTCAGTACTGGGCATCCCATCCTCTGCCTTCATCTTCCCACTCCTCTGAACCTCCGGAACACAAGCTCCTGGCAGGCGTCTGCCATCAGTCACGGGTGGGGAGTGATCTGGGTTAGCATGACACTGATGTAAATTTAAAGCCTTCTTTTGCTCTCTCCGCTAGCAGCCTTGTATTTTCAGGAAGAAAGAGAATGGGAAACAACTTTTTTAATGAAGTCGAGCATTTAAATTCTCTTTATACTTAGTCCTATCTGGAGCTCTTTACCCAAATGAAGCAGAAAGCATTTACAGCTGTATTTTCCATCACACCAACCAAGGAATATATTCATTTGCAGCAACATGGCACTCAATGAAGTGGAAAATAAGCTCCCAAAACTGAGCTATGAAACGGTTTCAATGAGTAGGAAAAGCCCGCTTGGATTCCACTGACCAGTCACTTCGGTTATGATAAAAATTAATTTGATTGAACACCTGAGCCGTGGCAGAGGTGAGGCTGGCCCTGAGATCGCTCTGCTTGGGACTGGGTTTGGGGCTGGCTCCTCTGCCGTAGCTCCCACCTCTCCTGCTCATGGCTTTGCTTGCCCTGTCTGAGGCCCTGGTGCCTCCAAGGGATGGCCGTCGGTGGCACACGGATGCACAGCAGCCAATGTCCCGCGTGTCCTCATCCACACGGCTGCAGGAGGGGACAATGCCAGCGCCATGGCAGGGCTGGCCCCTGGCTGGTGGCAGCACTGCTGCCCGTGCCCACCATGCACAGCCTGGGCGTGTGGTGGCTCCGAGCAGAGAAGGAAATGGTTCCTCCTTCCCGGCGCCGCAGCCCGCGGACGACGTGAGCGGAGCGTTAAGCAGGTACCGGCCGAACGCCAGCGGACGGTCTGCTAATTGCTTGCGATGTCTAGTCCAACTCCATCGGCACGAGCAACAATTGCTACTGGAAATGCAATTAATAATTAAGCACTCAATGCTGGCAGGTGTCAGCAGGAATCCGCAGGGCCTGGCATCCCCCGCCTCAACGCCTCCCTCTGCCCGCGTGGGAGCAGGCAGCGCCAGGCGGGATGCAGCCCTTGGCTGCCTGGATCGATACTGGGTAGGATGCAGATCCGTGCCTTGAGGAAATAACTCGCTGGTGGAATTTCCCCAGCATGGATGAGGGCTGCCTGCTGTTGGGCAGCAGGATGGGGAACCAAGGCTGCCTGCCCAGCTGGTGAGACCTGCATGTAGCCCCGTTATCATTGCAGGGATGCTTCCCAGCTCAATCCATCTCCACCGAGGACGTTCTGTGGGCATTTTCTGGTTTTGCCGTACAGACAGAGTGGTTTTGGGTGGAGGCGACTGGCAGCACTTCTCCGCAGTGTTGGAGGCTGGGAGGATATCCCCAGAGCTGGCACAGGGTGGCTGGGCTGCAACAGCTGGGTGATGCTGCCCTGTCCCAGCCACGGAGGCAGCCAGGGAGGATGGCAAGCAGCAGACACATCTTAGTCCGGGCTGGAAAAAGCAGCACCCTGATGGATTGAAATGTCTTGCTGAGAGGCTGCTCTGGCTCAGTGCAGCCTCAGGACCTCCTGTGTCCCCGCTCACAGGCTCTGCCAGCATCGCTTTTGCTCGCAGCGTTGGCTGCTGCTTGTGATGACTTAGAGCCTTCTTCAAGCTGGCTTTTATTTTTAATTACATTTTGCCTCTGAAGATGGGCTGCTTTGCTGGTTCATTATTTTCCTCTGCTTATTTTTTTTTTTAAATCTTTTTTTTTTTCTCATTTTCCTTTTAAAGCCCAACAGACTTTAGGCTCCCTGAGAAATAGCTTCACCCTTTAGGAAAGTGCAGAGCCTTTTCCCTGAGTAGCAAAATGTTGATTTGCTACCACAGGGCTGAGTGATGGTGATTCCCTTATTAAACTGCACTTAGAGGCAGCAACTGTCAGGCAGGGATGGAGAGCTTCTCCGATAAGTTGGAGCTATTCATTATTAAATTATCTTCATTCACTTGAACATCTCATTTTCATTGAATTAGATGAAAAGTGCTCAAAGGCAGCTGCTGCAGCAGCTTGGAGGCTGCCAGGAGCAGCGTGCCAATGTCACTGCTGGCCTTTCCTCCCACACCAGCCACATCCGACCCTTTCCCACAGATGGATGGACCTCGTGGCTGGTGTAAATCTCCTGGAGTTGCACCTGCTGATGGCCTGACCTTGGAGACCTGGATTCACCAGCTCTGAGAGCTGGAGCTAGTGGGGATTGGCTCCACCAGGGAATAAGGTAGTGTGGCCCCAGCTGTCTGCCAGCGTGGCAGCAGTGACCAAGGTGGGTGTCCCCAGTAAGTGGGGGCTGATGTGACCTCCCAGGAGGGCCTGTCTCAGTGTTTTGAAGCCTGTGTGTTTTGCTGGAGGACTGTAGATGGGTTTGGTGGAGTTCCACAGGGCTCTACCCCTGCTCCTGCTGCCCCCTCCCCTCCTGGGACACCCCCCTCAGGGCAGCCACCAGCTGCATTGGGCGGCTTCAGCCCTCGATGGCGGAGGAGCTGTTTTGTGTCCCGTGGTTATTTTTGTGGGAGGATGCCATCTGGCTGCCTGATCTCTCCGCTTTCACCTTGGCATGAGCACCTGGCACCCAGCCCCACGGCTCGGCACCGAACCAGGGCCTGCTGTCTGGGCCTGCCAGCCCACTGCTCTTCGAGGGGCTTTGTGGAGCCTGAGCTGCTTTAAGGCTGCCCCCGAGGAATAGGGGGCTTTTGTCTCAAGGCAAAAGACCTTGGACACAGCGCACCGTGCCCAGGCATTACTCATCTCTGTCCCAGTCGTATGTAAAGTTGCATCTTTCCCTAGGAAAGCTCAGAATTAGGACATCTGGCTGCTGCTCAGTCCCAAAAGCCTTGGGAGCAGGCAGCATCCCTCTCTCCTGTGACAGCCTACACTCTCACGGGGCGGTGAAAACCCCTTTTCTTCACTGCCCTGGGTGCCGTGAAGTCCTTCTCACCTCCTACCCACCGCTACCATCTTCTTCCTGGCAAGGAACCGCTGGCCCCTTGGAGCAGCTCCTCAGCAACTGTTGCTTTTCCTCGCCAGTGAATCTCGCCCGAAGAAGCCGCTTTGATCAATGCACTTGGATTTCAGCCTTCAGCCTTGATCAAGGCAGGAGGAGGGACGAGAGAGAGCGAGTACTCGCAGGCTCTTTGGGGACGGTCTGGGAAGCGAAGCTGCTTCTCCAAGAAAAGCCTGCTTCAAAGTAAGAGGCGGCGCTGCCAGAATAAGAGTGAACCAGGCAGGCAGAGGAGGAGGAGGAGGAAGGCTGCTGGGTGCCAGAACTCCAGCTGGGATGGGGCAGGTGTGAGTCCAGCAAGGAATGGTGATGATGGCATTGCTGTGAGGCTGGATCGGCTTCTGGGAGAGGGCAGGAAACCAGGTGCAGTGGAGAGGGGGAATCTACGCCTCCCCCTGTGCTTAATTCTGTACCAGACCTGTTTTTCTGCACTCATTAGCTTTTTCAGCTCTCCAAACTTCTCCAGCCCTGGGGACCTGGCACTGAGAAAGTTTTTAGAGCTGAAAAGGGGCTGTATTTGCTTCTTTGGGTCAGTGGTTTCCTCCCAGTCTTTAACTGGTGGGGACGGTGCTTCAGGTCGGGTGTTATGGACCCAAGGACGGCTCTGGGACAGGAGCAGGGGGGACAGAGCATCCCTTGAGGGGATGCATGAGGCACTGCTCAAGGCTTGATCGGAGCTTCTGGTTAATGGTAATTAATGGCCAGGAGGAGACCTCCTGGGACTTTCTGGCTTTGCTTCCCCCATCAGTGCCAGGGAATTCTGTGTCAGCAGCTCTGGAAGGCATGGGCCATTCCTTTGCGGGTTGCATTACCTGGGAGAGGAGCAAGAACCGAGCACAGATGCAAAACCACGAGGGCCCCGTGAGCAGACAAAAGCTCTGGCCAGAAACCACCCTCTGACACCAGCCTGCTCCAGCAATCCTCCTCTTCCTCCTCTTTCCTGCTCCCACTCCCTCTGTGCCGCTGCCACCTTCCTCAGGTGCTCACACGCGCACCTCTCGCTTTTCCTTTCGGCTACAGATGGCAGGCAGCAAAACCAGCCAGCCAGATGTGTTTTTCATAGCTCCCAAGCCAGGCATAACTAAACATTTACATTTATTACCAATTAGAGGGGAAACAGACTGTAGTTTTATGTACTGTATGTGTCTGGATATATTTCAGTTTGTGACCTTACTACACCCCACCCCCAGCAACTAAATCTCTCTTGGTTAGGGGCAAAACCCTGGAAAGCATTCGGATCCCATCCCAGCATCTCATCACCTCGTGATTAGATGACGTGGATTCCACCACTTTGTAAGGAAGCCTGCGCAGGGGTTTGCTCCTGGGCGATGTTGCGCATCCCTAGGGATGCCCCAGAGGGATTTCCACGGTGGAGCCCATATCCATTAAGTCCGTGTATGGATGTGACCACAGAGCAGCTGTCAATGGGTGGCTCAGGAGTGCCAACATCACAGCAGCTCTTTAATGATGTGTGAGCCAACAGCAAAACACAAATAAATCCATAACCAGACGCTGAGCCTTGCTGAGAGCCGGAGAAGGAAGCGGGGGGATGAATGTGCACGGTGGTGGTGATGTCCCAGCCTTTACCAGGAGGGTCACTAAGGGACTGATGTCCTAACAAAGGCCAGATCCTGCCTGGCAGGGCTCCAGCCCCAAGGTGCTCACGGTGCCACTGCAATTTGCTCACCTCTGTGAGGCCAACACCTGAACCTGGGCTGTTTGAGGCATACGGGCTCAGGACAGGGTCTGCGTGTGCCCATCAGGCCTTGGGCAGGCCCACGGACGCCCAGTCAGGTGGAAATGAGGACTTACTGGTTCTATGGGGATACTGGGTTTGCTGTACTGGGTCAAACACTCTTGATTCTGCCTCTGAGCAATGGCTAAGCTGCAAAAGCATCTCAATCTCCTTCTTCAGGTCACCATCCTCTTGGCAAGAGAGGAAGGAGAAATGTGGTGAGGCCAGGGGACGTTGGACAACAGCATTATTTTAACCAGGTTGTCCCACATCCACCCTGGTACTGGGATTGTGCCCCCCAACCCCACCCCACAGCCTCACAGCTGGGATGAGGGATGCTGCAGGCACTGACCCAGGGCCTTCCCATGCCTCCCCTATCCTCTCTGCTCCCAGCAGATCCCACAGCCATCTATTCATGCAGCAACACCCTAGTTCCTTCCTTGCTCCCAATTTTTTTCCCACAGTGTGCCTGGAACCCTCTGGCAATCATATCCAAAGCTCACCTCTGGCTGTGCCTCCTGGATCCCTGTGCCCACCTCTGCTGTTGCTCAGGCAACAACCTCTGGGTTGGATGCAGGGCTGTGTTTCCCTCCTCTTTCCAGGGTGCTGCTGCTGGGGAAGCAGCCCAGACACAGAGGGAAAGCCACGGGTGATGACACGCAGGAGTTGTGTGCATCCCTCCGGGGATGCCAGGGGGAATTATTCCATCACAGCGAGCTTCAGAAATGCAATATTTTATTAAAAACCCATTAAACTGTTCAAACAGGTGATTAGCAGAGGGGTGATGATGCAAATCAAAGCAAGGTGGGGGTGGACTTCCACCTGAGCTAGGAGGGCCGTGGGGTGGATTTCCACCTGAGCAGGGAGAGCCGTGGCTGGAGGGCTGAGGTCAGCTCTGCAAGGCCGAGATAAGGCATGAATAAAGCTGAGAGATGTGAAGGGGGTGGGGGTGCCATGAAGGGCTGCAGTATTTTGGCAAGGCTACTGGGCAGTGGAAGGGACCAGCTGGAAATGGTCCCCCCCAACCTCAAGCCATGGAGGACCGTGTGGATGTGCCTGTCCCACAGAGGGCAGCATCCTGCCTTCATTCGGATGGGAAGCACCAGGTACAGGCTGGATCAAGGGTGTTACAAACCTTGGCCACCAACCTTTGGGTCCCTCTAGGAAGGAACCAACACAGGGATGAGGCACGTGGGGAACCTTTGTCCAGCAAAGGCAGCAGAGGAGCAAGATGGGAGGTGCAGGATCTACTGCTCTATCCATGGATTTGTCCCGTTATCCTGCTGATCAGCAAAAGCAGGAGACAGTTTAACTGGAGAGTTTAAGATTAAAAAATAATACTTTTTTTTTTTTCATCCTCTTCTGTAACTGTGTTGGAGTGTGACAGGGTGGGAGCTCTTGGCAGCTGGGATGTTAAATGTTTTTCCACATGGTCTCTTGATTATTAATGGATTTTAGCACTTGACAAAGTAGAAATTAGGAGATAAAAGCTATTAGAAACTAATTTGGGTAATCACTGATTCTGTTCCCCCAGGAGCCTTTCTGAGAGCGTTGCTCCCAACACCACTGCCAAGTCTCAGGAGAGAAGGAATCTCTTTTTAACAGAGCTCCATGGGCTTTGGAGGAGCCCCCTGATCTATGGCCAGTGAGGAGATGACTTGAATGGAGCAGGCCTGATCCAAACAACACTCTTCTCCCAGCAGCCTCCTGGGATTTATAAGCTTTCACATCCCTGGACACTATTTGGGGTGGTTTATGTGCCACATTTTTTTACTGTTATGTTGGTGAAACAACCATAGAAACTAGTTTGGGAAACAAGGTGGGAGATAAATCCTCATGGCATGGGCTCTCCCAGCGATAAAATGGGCTACAGGTGGAGCAATAGGCCCCTGAGACCCTTTATTTCCTTCAATTCCCATCTTCCTGAGTGGATCGATACCACCAGGGGCAAGGAAAGGGTGAGGAACCATTGCAGGGAATCACGTTAAGGGAAAAAGCTGGAAGGTGGTAACTGATGTAGCAACCACTGCTGATTTTGAGGCAGATGGGCTGGGAGGGTTTGCGTATCCCAGAAGGGTTTGTGTACAGAGAAGAGGATGCCTGTAGGCTGGGAGAGCACTTTTAAAAATAATTTGACTGATTTTTCTCCTTCTTTCTTTCCATCCAGTCCGTCTCCACTCCTGGCACATGCAGTAGGAGCAAAAGGTCTGTCTTGCAGATTTGTTTGGGATTTTATTCCGCAGAGCTTTGCCCTACAGGAAAACCCCTCCAAATTTCATCCCATCGTCCCACCAAAATTTGACCATCTCAACCCTTGGTCCAGGAGCCCAGAGATCCTGTGGAAGCACTATCTTGGGGGCAGCTCTGAGGGTCCCAGGGGAGCTCTATCCCAGGCAGGGGTCAGGGTGCAGTGGATGAGGTAAATCCTCCAGCCAGGCTCCTGGCTGTGGATCAGCTCTGTCCCTGGCTCCAGCACGGCTGATTTACACCAGCTGTGGTGACACCCCAGGGCAGGGCACCCGTATTTAATGGATGGGGATCTTGCTGCTGGCAGCAGCAGCTCCCAGCTGTGAGCTCAGGGAGGAGAAAGCAATTTGCCATCGTCATCCCTGGTCCTCTGCAAATTTTTCCACTTGCAGAATGGGGTGCTGTGAAGAGACTTTATTTGATGGTGTCTAAAGAGGTCTCCAGGTTCTCCTTAAGAGCTGGGAGTGGCTGAGGGCACTCAAGGAGGCCAAGGGCTGGTGCAGGCAGTGGGGTTGGGTGGGTGAGGTTATGCTTTTCCATCTTTGCTTAAGGAGGAGTTGGTGGGGAGGGAAGAAGGGAGATGAGGAACTGGGACTGGGGCTTCCTGAGGTCCCCACCAGCTTGAGTCATCCCAGGTTCTCACTGAGCTCCTGGTGGGGACACAGGAGGGTGGCTGGGACATCTCCTGCATGCCTGGGCTTGCAGAAACCTCCCTCTTGCCTGTTGTGCTGATTCACCTGCCTCCTTCAGAGACTGTGACAGGAGGCTGAGGAGGAGAAAGAGGGAGGAAGAAACTGAGGTCGCCACCATTTCAAGAGGTTGTTGATTTTCCCTTCATGCTCCTTAAGAAGTGGCCATTTACCACAGGCCCTGGAAATCCTCTCTGGAGAGAAAACACCAGGGAGCCTGGCATGGGGGGATGAGAGCCCTCGATGGCTTTGAAAGAGATGGCAGAGAGGAAAAACAGCCCACCGTCGGTGAAGGGAGAAAACAGACTGAAAGACAGAGAAGCTGAAAATGTGCTGAAGCAGCTGATGACAGCCCAAACAGCAGGAGAAGGCTCCTGCCTGCCAATTAACGAGGCTCTGGTGCTAATTTGCCACCTTGACTGCACTTCTGAGCTTGTCAGGAGAAGAGGGAGGAAAAACAAAAAGACGAGGCTAAAAAAGAGCCAGCGAGGTTTCGGTTTGCCTCTTGGCTATGCAGATGTCGCTGCGCTTCGGAGAGGCAGGGGAAGCAAGGGGAGGCTGGTGGCAAACCCCACCAATCCACAATCCTGGCATGTGAAGAGAAACGATAACAAGTTTCCATGGGCTTGTGTTGGCAGAGCAGCTCTAGGCCACAGCACTGCCCGACTTAGGGATGCCAGTTTCCCGGGGATCATATCCCACCATCTGCTGGGTTAGCTGGGAGAGTGAGAGGTGATCCCATGTGTGCCCAGGAGCATCCCTGGTACCCGTGGTGAGACTGAGTTATAAGGAAGGAGCCAGAGCAGCCCCGTTCTGGGGCAGAGAGGGCCACAGGCAGCTTGGCATGTCCTGTCTCCCCCAGAAATGCTGTCAAACACAGAGCAGATCTGCTGGCAGCTGCCTGGTGGTTCTGTGTGGCTAACGGAGCCGGAGGAGCCCTGGGCAAAATGCTCAGTGTGAAGCTTCCTGCCAAGCCAAACGTCTGATTCCCACTTCTTGCCCATCCTTCAGCCCGAACTCAGAGACCACGGGGATGGATTAAAAGCAACATCTGCACCAGTGTGCTGTTTGCATGCAAAGCAAAAGAGTTTCTGCCAGGGAAGCGTGTTACCTGGAACCCTCCCAGCCCTCCCTCCTCCCCTGGGATGTTTTAATTCCTATGCGTTCATGTTCTTCTCCCAGGCTGACACAGCATTAGCTGGGAGCCACAAGGGGTAAAATGAGGCAGGCTGGAGCAAGAATGCAGACTTAGCCTCACAGCCTCTCTGCATGCTGGCTCTCCATGGTAAAACTGTCCTTGCTGTTTGGGGCCAGCCTGATGTGGAGGTGCCCTTGGCCAGGAGGCCGAAGGCACCACCTCACGGCACACAGGGCTGGAGGCTCAGCTGGTGCTGTGGAAAAGGGGTGAAGACAGGAGGGGGAAAAGGGTGTAGGTTACATGGGTGGAGCGGTGAGCTGTTTGCTCAGGTGTAGCCCATCACAGCCCATCACTGGCTGTCTCAGGGTTGGAGATGGAGGTAGGACCAGCCCCGACCTGGGGGCCGTGAGCTCTCTCTGCCCTGGGAGAGCTGTGCAGATAACCCCATCCTGCTGCCTGGGCTGCAGGTGAAACATCCTGGCCTTTCCCTGGCCGAGCTGCTAAAAAAACGTGTCTGGAGGGAACCAGAGTGTCTGCAGTCAAGTAAGTGAGGAGCTCAGCTTGTTATTTAAACGCCATTTTCTGTCTTTCATACTGCAGAGAATCTTGTATAAATGCAGAGCCTAGAAAAGGACAACCCCAAACACACTAATTGTTAAAACCTAATGGGTTTGATGCCGAATTCCTGGTTCAGGATAGCATTTCCATCCTGAGGCCAGATCCTGCTGGTGCTGTGCAGCAGCAGCTCTCCAGCCAGCCCCTGCTACCATCAGCACTGTTCTGTGCAGGGGAAAGCACTGCAAGGTAATCAAATGCTGACCTCCAGTTATTAACCTCGTCCTTTTAATCACCTCCACTGAGCGCCTTAATTGCTGAACAGGGATGGGAGGACCTGGCTGCTTCCACCTGAGATTCCCACGCAGCCTGGCAGTCCCCTCCCAGGGCATGCTGCTGCTGCTCCTGCTCCTCCTTTAACTCACACACATCCCCAAAAAAGGTGGAAGCAGTTCTCTCCCAAAATACAGCAATTTAGCAGCCAAATTCAAGGAACCAACTCTGTTTTTCTCCACTGGGTTAAAGAGGGGGTGCAGCCCCATGGTGTTGGGGGTGGATGACCGAGGCCTTGGCTGCCTGTCCCTGTGCTTCCCAACGGGGTGCTTTTTGCTGAGACAAGGCTGTGCCAGCTGCCAGCCTTGGAATGCCATGCAGAGCCTCATTCCTAATGGGAATTGGCAATTTGGGCCAAACTTGGTGCTTTTGGGTGATAGATTATGGATCTTGCTGGGGGCTGTAGAGAGAGGAGAGTGCAGCCCCAGGGGCAACTGCTCAGGATACAAAGAGCTGATGGCTCATCCTTCCAGCTGCCTGCCTCCCCCTACTCCCCCCTTTTTATTTTTTGCATCAAATTAAAAGTAAATGGCCTTCATCCACCTCTGTCCTCACACATGGGACTGTTAGGGCATCACCGGCCTCTATCTCGAGCCTACATGAAGCCAAAGAAGTCCAGGGTCCATCCCTTGATGGGTACCTTGAGGTGCTGCCAGTCATCCCAACAGCTCTTGCATTCATGTTCAGGTGGGTTTAGGATGTGGGACTGGTTCAGAGCACTGAAAACCATGGTAGGAAATGCTCTGTCTAGAGGAGACGGGAGGGAGTCGAGGAATGTTAGCCTGACACATGGCCCACATGATGATTGGGAGAACCCTAGAATGGTGTGGGTTAGAAGACACCTTAAAGCTCATCTTGTTCTAACCTTCCACGGGCAGGAACACCTTCCACTATCCCAGGTTGCTCCAAGCCTCATCCAACCTGGCCTCGGACAGTTCCAGGGATGGGGCAGCCACAGCTTCTCTGGACAACCAAGAAGTGATGACATGGAAGATGTACAGCAGAAGCCAAAATGACTTCACTAGCAGGGAATCCTCCCAGCAGCCCTGGCTGCTCAGAAACACTGCTGGCCTTCCTGCCTACACCCTTCCCATCCCCAGGCTGATGTCTGCTGGCTTTCCCTGGGGAGCCCAGAGGCTGGCTTTGACTTCTCATTTCCTCCTGGTGTGTTTAATTGCCTGATTTTTTTTCCCTTTAGGACTGGGAGAAAGAGAGGAGAAGTGGGCAAAGGAAGACAGATGTGTGGAAAATAGAAGTCTAGGTGACAGATTGAGGGCTGCTATAACCACAATAGCCAGCCTGATGGATTGATAGATTAGACAGGGAATATAAATAGCAGGTATGGTTTATCTATCCACGTTTTATTTTCCTCTTGTCTGTCCCTTTATCTCTCCTGGTGTTATTTTCCTCCCGCTTATCTCTTTATCTGCCCAGCCTGAGGATGGAGGAGAGGCGGGTGACAGAAGCAGGATGGATGAGTTCGGGTTTCCACCGCCTCTGCAGCATCCAAGCAGACAAGTTTTGCCAGCTGTGGAGGATTAGAAAGCGGGCTCAGATCTGCACATTGATACACTTTTCCCACCCCTCTCCTTTCCCCTGCACCATCCCCTCTGTCTGCACGCCCTGCCTCGGGGATACTGCGGTCGGAGGATCGGCTCCTTCCTCCCTCTGCCTCATCCTTGGCCAAGGAATGAGGGCAGCCACCGGAGCGGTGAGCTCTGCTTGTCTGGGTACCCGGCGTTCCCATCTGACAGCCGGGCAGCTCCACTGCTTGATATTCCAGTCAGGCACCCAGTACAGCAGCGGCAGCAGCACCGGGAAGAAGGGAGGGAGGGGAGCCACACAGCACAGGAAAAGCCAGGGCTAGGGATGACAGTAACTGTTTTGTTCTTT
>VZTF01006494.1:478173-488581 GCA_013397755.1 Cnemophilus loriae | reverse complement strand
ACCCTCGCACGATTATCATACCAATTTGCTGTGGAGCCGCTTGTCTGGGCTCTGCATCGATCTTGGCTCGTCTTGGCAGACGAGCAACAACCTCATCCTGCCCAGCTTTCATTATTTTCATCCCCTCTCCTCCCCAGCCCTGAAATTAGAAGCAGCATCTCATGCCAGCATCCTCCCCTGCAACCCCCTGTGCGCCCACAAGCACCCCACGGCAGCACTTGTCCTCTCCCACATCCCCGCCAGCCCAGTCCTACCTTGGAGCTGCACTTTGTTCTCAGGGCTCTGCACCAGGACAGAGCTCACTGAGTCCAGGTTGTCATAGTTGCTGCAGCCGAGTGGCCCTGTCCGTGTTTCTGTCACCTAAGGCGGGGACACACAGATGGTCAGGGATACAGGAGGGGACTCAGGGTGCGCTACCCCGCTGAGAGTGCTGCAGATAATCCCTGACCACGCTGGCCACGCCCCGCTCTTCATAGCAGGGCGATGGTCGGAGAGGAGAACTAATTATCTGCTAATTAGCTTGTTGACAGGCGGCAGCCCTGCCTGCAGCCCGCTGAAAAATGTGCCTTTATTAGCGTGCCCAATTTCCCATAAATAATGGGAACGTGTTAACTTTCCCTGCTCTCTCCTCTCTGGGTGATGCTGTTTTAGGTCCGGCCAGCTGCGAGGGGCCGCTGGTGAGGCCGGGGCTGCTGTGTCCCGGCGCTGGACCCTCCCTCGCCTACCTTGATAGCAGCCGTGGCGATCTGGATGTGGTGCAGGCGGCGCAGGGTGCTGTCCCTGTCGATGAAGTAGGAGGCTGCCAGCTGGTGCAGGGTCTCCAGCGAGACCCCCGAGCTGTTCCCAGCCCCCCCCGCAGGCTCTGCCCTCCGGCTCAGCTTGCGCTTGTCCACAAAAATGGTCAGGGACTCCTCTCCTGGGGGGAACACGCAATACTTTTGGAAGGCTGCTGGCTTCCCCCCATTCCCTTTGTTGGCCATATTTCTCCTGCAGTGCTTCTCTTCGCGCTCTCCCTCTTTTGCACAGTCCTTGTGCAAGGGGGGCGAGCGGGACTGAGCAGCACTCACCTCCCAGCGTGGCGGCCAGCAAGAAGTGTGTCCCATACTTCTTGATGAGGCTGTCGGTGATCTGCTGGGGGCTGGGCCGACGCCCCAGCAGTCGGATGTTGCGGATGAATTCAGGGGCCAGGGGAAGTGGTAGGTTGAAGAAATCTTTCCTCTCCAAGGCCAAATTATTCACCTTCCAACGAGCAAACTCTCTGTGGGAGAAGAGCAGCAGCGGGGAGAGGGTGTGAAGCGGGTCTTGCCATGGCACATGCATGCTCTCCTTCCTTCTGTCCCTGATTTCCAGCTCAGGACAGGTGGAAAACTCCAGTTAGAATCATCCCAACCTCCCCATCGGAACTGAAGGACCTGCTGCACGCACTTGCCAGCTATGGATCCAGCCAGGACAAAAGCGCCGTCCCTCCCTAAGCCACTGATGGGTGATAAAGAGCTACAAGCAGCGGAGATGCCTGATATTGATTAATCCAGCACCTCCGGAAGGCATTAATCACAGCCCAGGGCAAGGCTAGACCCTTTCCCAGCCCGCTGGGCTGGTTGGATCTCGTCCCTCTTCCATCCCTATGCCTACGGATCCAGGTGAAAATCCAGCATCTGAGGGTATCACGGTTTTAAGTATCAGCAGCATTTTGTGGGAAGCTGGAGGTGTTGGGATGTGGTGGGGTTGGAGGTGGGTCCCCTCAGAGCCCCAGATGCTGTGAACGTGCCCCCACCCCAGCCTTGCCCAGCCCTAGGGAGCACCCACCCAGCCTGTCACTGCCTCCAAAACCCCGCTGTCTCATAAACAACCAACTGGCAGCAAATTTCAACCTAATCTTTGGCATTTTGCTCTAATTAAAACCAGGCGGTGGCTTTCAGACAGTTTTACCGGGGCTGGATGGGAAAAGAGGGAGAGGGAGGAGGAGGGTGGGGTGGATGGGTGCAAAGCAGCAGCTGCTGGGCTTGGCAGATGACAGGTTGCCTCCCACCATGACTTTTGGGCCCAGAACATGGGATGCTGGGGCCAGTAGCAGAGCTGAGGATGAGGCAGGGGGGATGCTGCCTCTCCCCCTGCATGCACACACGCTCCCTCGGGGCTGGGGTGCCAATTTCCCCTCTTCCATCCCACAGGCAAAGCAAGTCCTGAAGGCTGATAGCAGGTTCTCTGCCTCCGGGGAGGTATGAGCCAGCTGCTGTCCCTCTGGCTGCTCCTTCCTGTCCCACCACCGTCACCAGCAGCATCCCCGGAGGACGCAGGTCCCTCGGCATGGCAGCGTCAGCACACAGGAAAGAGGAGAGGAGCTCCCTGGGGGTGCCGGGCTGCATAACAAGGCTGCAATCCCGGCACCCACGTCAGCATTCCCGAGAGGCAGTGGCCAGGCTTTGCTCCGCTGCTGGAAGCCCCCAGGGCTCAGCACCAGTGGGGAGTGGAAGGGAAAATGGCTCATTAGCCAGAGGTGACAGCTCCAATTAGGTCCAGGAGGCTCTGAGTGGAGTGGGTTTCCCACAGAGGCTGTCATAGGGTGGCCTTTTGCTGTGGTGAGTGGAGCCCACTGCTGCCAAACCTGGTTCTCTGCTGGCAAGAAACCCCCTTAAGGCACGGCCCCCACGCATATAGCATCCCACTGCAGCAGTCCGTGGGCTGATGGCACTGGGGACATGCCAGGGGGTCAGTCAGGGTGGCTCTTCTTGAGCCCCAGCAGCATCCCAGCCCCAGAGGACTGCCGGTCCAGGCAGGTTCAGTAATTTGGCATAGAGACGTCTTCGTGCACGGACAAAAGAGCATCTTTGTTCAAAGGGCCTGGAAGCTGGACACCACATGCACACTGCCCCTTCTGCTGTCCCCGGTTTCCACCTCGGGGCAGGAGATCGGTAGGTGGAGGATGTCCAAAGGGACTGGAGTGCACATGAGACCCATCCAGCCCAGTGGGCTCTGTGCCTCCTGCCATAAGGGCTGATTCCATCTCAACCTGAGCACCAAATCCCTCCCAACTTAGGGCAAATCCTGCCTGGTGCCCAGCCTGGCCACACCATGAACATCCTGGTATTATATTCCCTGGAAAAGCAGCATCTCACATCCACCCACCCACTGTCTGTCCCGATGGACAGCAGACGTGGGGGTCTGCTCATGTGGATTAGAGAGGGTCTGCCTCCACTTTGCCGTGCCCCCGCAGCCCCCCACCCCACAGCCTCCTCTCGGGCTGCCCACAGCCTCTCACCTGTAGATCCTGTACCTGGTGGTGAAACCCTGCCGGTAGCGCTCCATGAAGTCCATGTACTCCTGAGCTCGGTAGAAGGGTCCCCGGTCGGTGAGGAGCCAGTCGAGGGGTGCCCGGACGGAGGGAGAAGGAGGATGAGGAGGAAGAGGAGGGGGTCGCGGGGGCTGCATGGCCCTGGGGCACGGTGCTGCCCGCCCCGCCGGCCACTCCCCAGCGGCAGCAGGCGCTCAGGGCCAGCAGGGCCAGCGGCCACGGGAGCATCGGCGGGGGCCCGTCAGCACGTGGGAGGTCCTGCCGCCCCATCCTGCTGCTGCCCGGCCGGCTTCTTCATTCTCTCACCCCGCGGCGATCCTCCGGGACAGCCCCGTCCTGCAACGCCAAGCAGGGAAGCCCGTGAGGACAGCGGCGTGGATATAAACCGGGAGAGACCGCGAGCTTTGGAATGCTTTGCTGGGATGCTGACAGAGGGAAGGCTGCGCTCCAGGGAGAGCCACGCATCAGGCACGGGCTGGTCATGCCACAGGAAATAAGAGTTTATGGGGTTGGGGGTGCCGGGTGCTGCTGAAATTAAATGAAATCCTGGCTACTGGCTGTTTGAGGGAATTTCTGGCTTTTTCTTTATGTTTTTCTCTGCCGTGCATCAGCCTGTCAAGCCAAGCTCGCTGCTGTGGGGTGCCCGTGTGGTGGGGATGGTGGGCTGCCTCTGCACCCTGCGTTGTGGGGAGGCGTGCCATGAGCATGTGCAGCTCATTGCAGGGGGGCTAAAAATAATAGTCATGGAGAACTGGGAAAATGAGCTTCTCCAGGTATGGACTGGACCATGTGCGGTTGATGTTAGACTTTTCTTTGTGTCTTGCTACTGGCTGAGAGGATGGATGGATGGATGGATGGATGGATGGATGGATGGATGGATGGATGGATGGATGGATGGATGGATGGATGTCCACTCCAAGGTTGGCTAGGCTGATGGAAGTGGTGGTTTGAGTGCAAAATAGATGCAGCTTTTCTGGAAGCAGCAACCACAAGGCCAGAGCCTGAATTTGCCAGTGAAAAGCTGGGAGATGGGGAGCTGCCAGGTCTGGCCAGGGCAAGGTGTGCTGTGAGGCAACAACCTCAAAACAGGGACCCCATCGCTGCAGTGCTGCCAGGGAAGATGGTTTTTTTCCCAGGAAGGCGGCTGGTGGGGGCCTGGAGCCCAAATGCCCATCCCTGCTGAGCGCACACCAACCCTGCGTTCTCCCAAACAGGGCTTTGCTGGATGAATCATCATGCTTTAACATGTAATAATATGTTTTCTTAATTTTTTTTTCTCCCTCTCTTCTATTTTTAAACCCTTAAGGGTGCCCTTTGATTACACTTTCTCAGCTTCTCGCTCAGCCCTCGAGGCTGGGGCCCTGCGAATTTGAAACAAAAGCTGAGACTTTCGCATCAGCAGGTTGGGGTGCCAGGGCAGTGGGGTGGGCAGGAGCAGCAGGCAGGGCTTATTCTGTTCCCCCACACTCTTTTTTCACATGTCACCCTGGTTTCTCCCAGCCTGGCAGGCAGCCACAGAACAGCCCAGTCCCTGCCTCCTGCTCCTGGCACGTGGAGTCCCCCACGGCCACGATGTGACCAAATCCTGGCCCAAACCATCAGCCCCCATGCTGCGGTGGGGGGACAGGCAATGCCAGGCTGGTTTCCTCACTCTGTGCCTCGAGTGCTGGAGGGGGCATCTGCCACCCCCAAAACGTGGCAGGACCCGATGCCAGAGGCTCACGGAGCTGCTCGTGCGCTGCCACGTGTGGGTGATGGCTGAGCAGCTGAGGCACTTTGGCTGCCCCGTAATCCTCCCTGCCTGCTCCCCTGCCTACCACCAAAGCTGGGCCCAGGGGAAGCAGGCAGACGGGATGCAGAGTCTGCCTGAAGCATCTGCACCTCGCTCCCCTCCCCGGGAATATCTGCTGGTACAATTAAAAATTGATGTGGCCTGGGGACCAAAGGGATCCTCAAAGCTCAAGATGAAACACCCCCAAGGTCCCTGCTGCCTGCAGCCGTGGGTCCTGCTGCTGTGCTGACCCAGGACCAGCTGCCGTGTCCAGGAGAGAATGGTGGGAGCCAGGGTCTGGCAGTAAACCCCATGGATGGTTTAGATACTGACCACAGGCTAAACCCTCTGTGATTTGATCCCTTTCCCACACAGCAAGGAGGAAAGCAGCACGCCGCATCTCAGCTGAAAAGCCGAGGGTAAAGCATCCTTGAACAGCATCTTTCTAAACCCTGCCCATGGAAACACACTGCTTGTAGCATTAAATATGGCTGTGACAGCAGAACACCTTGTTTAAATATCTGGTGCACTGGGACTCTGCCTGTTGCCTCACCAACAGGCTTGGCACACCCTACCTCCTCATCCCTGGTCCTCATCCATGGGTTTTAAGTGGCTCCTGACCCACCTCCAGCTGAGGTGGGGCTGGGCAAGGGCTGCTCCCTGGCTATGTCCCTCTCCCCTCTCCCTCCACATGGGTCTGTAACAGCCTGGGTCTTACAGGGGATGTTAGAGGGGATTTTAAGTGGTTAAAGGGGATGCTTTTCCACAAGTGCCATGGGACATCGGCCTCATCCATCACCACTTCACACCACCACAGACTGCTAGGGATGGTTTTGCACCAGTCACCTCACCACCCTCCCTGAGGATTTCCTGGTGTAAATCAGGACAAGGGAGTATCCTTCCTTTGATTCAAAGCACAGAGAGGATTTTTTTGGGGTGGGACACACCAGGCAGAGCACTGCCTTTTCCATCAAACCGTCCTAGATGTTAAGTGCTTCCCACCAGCACTAACCAGCCCCTTGCCATTACCACCCTGGGGGACATCTGCATGTGCCTTTGCCAAGAGGGGCTTCTCATGCTGTCATTCCCCTCTAAATCCCCTCTCCCACTATAGCACCACAGCTAAAGCAGCAAACATCTGGCTCACCGTCACTGGGATGGATATTATGGATAGACCCACTTTGGGCCACCTTTTCCCTTAGGCTGTGGTCCCTAGACCAGCTAGAAACCATTTCAGCTTGCTCTGATGCCTTCCCTGGGAAGCCCGTTCTGAGACTCGAGGCTGAGCATGGGATGTTTCCCTGTGGCTACTTCATGTTTTACTACAGAGATAAAATAAAAATAGGAGTTGATGTTTCCAGCACTTGGCTGGGGCAAACTGGTGCAAAACCGGTGAAGGTTCCCTCCCGATATGAAGCAAAGTTTGCAGCCTTGCTAAGCGAGCTTTTCTTCACACGTCCCTCTTATTTACACCGCGTGTGCCGGCACCTCCGAGGGAGGCTCCTGCTTGGGGACGGGCGCTGACGCACGCCAGCATCCTTGCCAACAGGAACTGGAAGTCCCAAGTCAGGCAGGAATGGGCAAGGAGAGCCTGTGTGGGGGCTGCACTGAGCTATGCAGCAGCTTATCCCCACGGAGCAGCTTTCCTGCACCACTGTCAGCCAGGATAATTTATTTCCTCCTATCGATCAGGAGTTACATAAAATAAATATGTGCAGATATTGCCATACCTCTGCATAGTCCTCAGTCCCTACAGCTGGGGGGAAACTGGCTCTGATTTGAGGGAAAGGGGAGGCTGCACTGCTGCTCTGTGGGGCTGGGGCAATGCTTTTTGGGGTGCACCTCCACATGCTCACACCAGCATCCTCCTGGGATGCTGGGGAGAGTAAAGCTCTTTAGAAACAAGTAACCCCCTTGACCTTACTACTAGAGCTAGAAATAACTTTCTAATCACTTTTCCTTGATCCAAAAAAAAATGAAGATTTGATGAGAAGCATCTGACAACTCTTTTTTTCTTCTTCCTTTTGGTTTAGGGTTTTGCATCACAGAAGTTGGAAAACTTCCAGCTTGTTAATTTTTTTTTCTCCTCTTCCCCCTTCTGTAAAAACCCCAAAGCAATGGAAGAGGAGTGCCAAAGCAAATATTCTTGGCAAATTTTCCTAGGACCACAACCTCCTTCATGGCCAAGTCCTCCTGAGCTTTTTGCAGCCCACTGTCCCTACAGCCTGCAGCAGAACATCCCAGTGTTCCTCCAGTGATGGCTGATGCATGGCCCACACTGTCACTTGTCACGAGCTACATCTTAAAAAGAGCTTGTGGCAATTTCTGGAGGCACCCTCCACCCTGGGGATGGCGGTGGGGTCCCCTCTGCGGTGGTGTCCTCATCCAAAATGGCTTGAGAGGCCGAAGCAGGGATGTGAGATGGGGAGGGGAGCGCTCAGGTGAGCTGCAAAAGCCTCTCTCTACTGCCCTTGGAGCTGACAGTGACAGCAGCAACATCCTCAGCACAGCATCGGAGTTTTGCCGAGGTCCCGTTTGCTTTCATGCCGACGGCATCTCCAGAGCCACGTGCTCCACCACTAATCAGGCTGAGTTCGATAATTAAGACGTTAGCTAATTGTTAGGGACATTAGCATTGATTTGTGCCCTTTCATGCTGCAGGAGCAGATCTTGAGATGCAAGAACTGGGAAGCGTGGACTGGGGAGAGGGGCAGAGGTATTTGCCAGGTGCCATTGGGAAGCACAGGAAGATTCCAGATGGACTCTGGAGCTACCTCTGTACACGCCAAGCTGAAGCCCGGAGCAAAAGCAAACCCCACTGTCTATGGCAGGTACACGACACCAGGTGGTGGCAGAGCTGTGGGATGTGCCCAGTCACAGGGGCTGGTCCCTGGGGCACAGTGGGAGCAAAGGTGCATCTGTGCAGGAGCGACGGGGAGGGGTCTCGAGCTCCCTGGGGGATGCCTTTTAGTGGGAACGAACATCAAACCTAGTGACTGAGTCACCTTCTCATTAAACATAGAAAAGCTTTATCAAATTAAGGCCACTTAAAAGAGCCTGGGCAAAGGCTAAGTGCAGTTTAGCGTCTGAAGTGGATTGACTCGGCTGAGCCGCGTCTATCTATGAATTCACGCAGGCGCCCAGGCCACCTCTTGCTCTGCTGCTTGCACACCTCGGGACAGACAATCTCACAGGGCTCAATTTTTGCAGGATGCTCCCATTGCTCCGGAGACACCAGTCTCGCCTGGGGCTTCGTGGGACCCACCTCCCGTACAGCCAGCCCTGCCCGCGCTATCTCCTCTGCCCCCTGCCCCGGCTCGACTGCGGTTAGCAAGGAGCTGCATCGCCAGGCTCGTACCCACACGCTCCCAAGGAAGCGCCAGGGCCTCATTGATCTGCCGGGGTAATTAAGAGAGCCAAGCAGGCACCGCCGGAGCGACAGCAGCGCGGTAATCGCTGGCAAAGTGGGCACGGCGGGGTGCTGGCAGCCACCTGGCAGCCGGCCTCGGAGACACGGCTCCAGGCGGCGAGCGTGGGGACAGCCACCTCGGAGCCTCCCGTCCTGCCGGAGCCGCGGTGCTGAAGATCACGACGGTGGCTGTGAACAGATTCTCGCCGGGCTCCCGCAAGCCACCCTCTGTAGCCTGTTCAGTCGCCATAGCCGAGGGACTCCAAGTCACTGCCCCTCCTCTCGGCTCATGAGACCGGTTAGAAAAGCTGTAAGACTCAATGACTTGGGTTCCTTTTATTAGCTTTTCTTCACATCCTCAAGAGCGAGACACTTGAAGATGAGAGTAAAGGAAAATAGCAGAAAATCCCAGGACTCAGGGAGCCAAGGATTTGCATAAGACATCAAATGAGTTGAAGCCTGGGCCGCTGTCAGGGGAGATGGCAGCTGCGTGCAGCGAGTTGCAGCAGGGCCATGTGTTCTGCCCTCTGGCTTTGCACACCCGAGACTTTCACACCTACAGGCAAAAAGCCTCTTAAATAAAGCAGTGTGCAAAATACAATTCCCCCCTCTCCCAGCACAGTGATGGCAACAGCAGCTCCGGCTTCCCCACCTTGCGCTGAGCTCTCAGACTAAAGAATCCCTGCAGATGGATCTCTGGGACCAGGGAAGAGCATCCCTGCACACGAGGGGATGGGGGGGAAAAAGCAACCCTGCATGCAAGGGGCCAGAGAAAGAGAGCTGCCCTGCAGCCTCGTCCCCAGGGAGGATGGCTCCTTCCCCCTAACAGATCCTGCATGCCCAGTACCAGCCTCAGGCAGCAGCTGGTGGCAGTGCAAGGTGAGGAACACTGTTTCCTTTCCCTGCCTTGCCTTCACACGGGTGACGAGTGTCATGGATGGGCAGTGATGCACAAGCGTAGCTCAACGTTAGCGGCGCAGGATAAATAAGGTGGTGGGTGGCTGGTGTTAGGCAGAGAGAGGGAGCCCTCCTCTGGGGGGTCAGAATGGGGCCACTACCCTTTCCAGCATCCTGCTGCTCCCCAGGTCTCCAAACTGTCACTGAACGGCCACCAAAGTGGAAAAGTGCGGGGGCCTCTTTGCAACATCTCCGGGGCTGGCAGGGACCCTCCTGGCTGCTGACAGAGAGAGGACACTGACATCTGCCGGCAGGTGCCACCCGGCCCCGCAGCGCCCAGGCTCACCGTGCCCGGCCCCGGGACCACAGCGGGGGCACTCTGGGACCCGCCGCTGCCGCTCCAGGGCAGCGACACGCGGGTCCCCTGGGCAGGGACAGGGCAGGGTGAGCATCGCTGCGCCGAGAGCTGGTGTTCTGCAGCGCTTTAAAGACACAGAGTTTTGTTTCTTACTGAAAAGAGGAGTGTTTAGGGAAGGGAACGGAGCCTCGCAGCGCGGACCCCCCGGCTCCCGGAGCTGCTGGTGCTGTGCCGGGCGAGCAAACATCTCCCGACGGGTCACGCACCCACTGCTCGACCCGATGCTCCGGGTGGTGGAGCGGGGCCCTGCGGTGCGGAGAACGGGCGATCCCCCCACCGGCTATTGATTGCTCGGTGCCCATCGGGGAAATGTGTGTTTTAACACTTGCAGGGGCATCTCCCCCGGTCCCTGCGGGCGCGGGGTGTCTCACACCGGCATTTCACACCGAGCAGCGCACTCAGCACACAGCGGCAGGTCCCAGCACCCCGGGCATCCCGTTTGGCCCGGCAGCCCGCCAGCAGCCGGTCCCACCGGGCCGGTCGCAGCCGCCCCTCACCTGTCGGGCCCCGCGCCCGGGTGGCTCCCGGCCGGGAAGGACTCGGTGCCTTCCCCTACACCCGAGCTCGCCGGGGAGGCTGCGAAGCGAGCCCGGAGCGGGGACACAACTTGACCAAGGTCAC
>VZTF01006494.1:443768-476048 GCA_013397755.1 Cnemophilus loriae | reverse complement strand
CGCCGCCTCCCGCCCGGCGCCGGGAGCGCGGCGCGGGGCTCCAAGATGGCTTTGGCCGGGCTGTGCTCGCTGCTGGCCGGCTGCTGCCTGGCCGCGGGCAGCGGCCCCGCCGAGGCGGCGGCGGAGGCGGCGGCCAAGGAGCTGGAGTGCAAGCTGAAGAGCATCACGGTGTCGGCGCTGCCCTTCCTGCGGGAGAACGACCTCAGCATCATGCACGGCCCCTCGGCCGCCGAGCCCAAGCTGCTCTTCTCGGTCCGCAACGATTTCCCCGGCGAGATGGTGGTGGTGGATGACCTGGAGAACACGGAGCTGCCCTACTTCGTGCTGGGTGAGCCTGCGGGAGCGCGGCGGGGCCCCGAGCATCCCCGGCGGCGGGGCTCCTCCCTGCCGCACCGGCGGGCGGGCGCCCTGCGGCTGCTCGGCCCCGGGGCCGGTACACCCCGCTGCAGCATCTCAGCCCCGGGGCCGGTTCACCCACTGCAGCATCCCGGCTGGAGATGCTGCCAGGCCTGGGATGCTCCGTGCATGCCCAGGTTGTCACCCACGGGGCTCGTCCCCGGCTCCATCAATGGCCACCGGCGGCTTGTGCTGGCGGGAGGCCCACAGTCTGCTCCCAGCGTGCCCGGCTGGAGGTGAGGGTTTCTGCTTTGTCTGCCCCTGAGCAGAGAGTCACCTTTCCTGCAGCCTGATGGAAAAATACTCCGCTGCCCAGTATATCCCGTCCTGCCTGCGTGTGCTGCCTCCAGTGCTTCTGCCCCCAGGTTTTAGGCTCTGGCCTGTTCCCATGGTCTGGGTGGTTCCCACCTGCTCTTCATCCACCGGGTGAAGCTCATCTACCCTTATCTCGTGGGCTCCTTAAGTTCTCTTCCACCCGAAAAAAGCCAACAATTTGCTCCTTTGTTTATGCAGAGTGAGGCCTCCACCCCTTGTGCACAGGGACCCACTTCCCTCCTCTCCACCTGGAACAAGTCACTGAGATGTTTCATTTTTGGTGACATTGGTGCAGAACATCAGTTCCTTGCCCACACATGAAAGTCCTGCCCTGGGCAAATGCCACCATCGCTTTCCTAGCAGCCCCACAGTGGCTGTGCCACCTCCTGCAAGCCTTGTCCATCTGTTGCTTCTCCGGCTGCACCTTGGGTGTCCCGTGAAGTTTTTCAAATTCCACCCTCGTTCGGATGTTGGCCCAAAAATGAGGCACTGGTGTGTTGCTTGATGTGACGTTGCCCCGCTGTACCACCTTGTGTATAGCAGTGACCCCAGACTGGGTATTTTTCCCAGCGATTCATCACTTCCATGGCCTGTGGACCCCTCCATGTGCTAAAACCCTCCAGTTCTGGTTGCTGGGTGGGCTTAGGGCAGCACTGGCTGCAGTGTGGGCATCCCCCTTCTCCCGGGAGAAAGGCAGGGACAGGCGTGGGGCTGCTGATGCCGTGGGGAGGGTGTGTGGGGACAGCCAGGGGTGTTTTGCTGGAGCCCGGGGGCTGAGTGGGGAGGGGCAGCGGGCTGTGGTGCGCCCCTGGCTCCCGGTGCAAGCCCTGTGCTGCGGGATGCTGCAGCGGAGGCTGGCCGGAGAGCGTTGCTGTGGCAACAAGGCAGCAGCGCTGCGGATGCAGGGGGACGCAGGCATGGCCGCCAGCCCCTTGATGCCACCTTGATGCCCCAAAGGCCACCCGAGTGCTTGTCCCCTGGCCCCCTCGGACCCGATCCTGTGGAGCCAGACCCCGATGGGCCCCGGGGCCTTGGGTGCTGCCAGCAGGGAGCACCTGGGTGGGGATCGGGAGGAGGTTCCTGGGCATGACCCCAGCTCATACTGTAGGGTTTTCCTCAGGGATTTTTCAAGTCCATGAGGTGCCACTCTCTGGGCAGCGCAGGAAAGAACCTGCCTGCCCTGGCAGCCCCCACTGCACTGATGATGTCTAGCAAGGGTTTGCTTTTGCCTCCTTCTGCTCTCTGCTGCCAGACAAATACAAGGATGGTGAGCCTTGTGCCAGTGCACCCTGATGTCCTGGTGCTGACCAGGCTCCCTGGGGCAGTGCTACTTGGGACATTGATCCCCCAAAAACATGAGGGTGCATGGTGCTGTGCCAGGCCCCAGCATGCAGGGGTTTGGGCTGTGAAGACACTGAGGTGATCCCAGTTCAGGTCTTCCTGCCTGGAATGCTGGGGCTGGGCTGGCAGGAGGGGACACCTTGTGGGGTCCCCTGTTTGCCAGAGGTTTGGCTTGGTGACTTCTGGGACGTGCCATGTTACCTCTTCCTCTCTCCTATGAGAGAAGAGCTTGCTTTGAAGTTGGCACGGCCACGTTGCCATCTGTGGGTGTTGCTGTTTTGTGCTGCTTTACCGTGTGGGGTGTTGTTGTTGTTGTTGTTGCTATTATTATTATTATTATTATTACTACTACTGCTACTACCACCACCGCTATTAGCCTGGACACTGCTTTTGCATGGCAGAAGCTCTGAAATGCACAGAAGTCTTGCAAGACCCAGACTTGGCAACTCAGAGGCTGCAACCTCTGGATCTGGAGGTCCCCCAGCCCAGAGAAACCCAAGATCATCAGTGCTGTCACTGCACACTCGCTGGGGACATGGCTGTGTCAGGTTGATGCCTGGAACTGGTGTGAGTGGCTGTTTGTGTTTTCACAAGCCCTCGTGTGGGAACTGGAGGGTGTGTTTGAACATCTTTCCAAAAATGTGGCTTCACACAGTGCTGCTTGCACCATCCCTGGCAAACACCAGACCCGTTAATTGCACCCACCTCGCTGAGTTTGAGTGTATAATAAATAATGTCTTGGAGTGGTGGATAATCCCCATACACTTGTTCAGCCTGCTCTGGCTCAGTGTCTGAACCAGGGGGAGCTGGGCAGCTGCTTCTCCTGCTCTGGTGGTTTTCAGATCCAGGGCTTGTGCATAGGGAAGGGGTTCCCGAGGGAAGGTGAGCTGCCACCCTGGCTCACAGTCTTGGACCAGACCCAGGTGCTGCACCGATCAGAAAGGGCCTGGGTTTGGGCTGGGAGCACCATGAAGTGCTTCACAGAGGCTCCTGGCAGTGGCACCTTGGCTCTGCCACGTGGGCTCTCGATCAGCTCCCTTGGGAGGGTCTCTCCATGCCTCAGTTTCCCCTCAAAGAGGGTGTAAGCATGCAGGTAGGTGGCTACAGTAGGCTGGGACCGTGGCAGGGGAATGAGTGAGGGGAGCAGCTGGGAAAGGGTCTGAATCAGGGAGCCCAAGGATGGTGGGGTATCATCCGCCTCTGGTCATAGTATCCCACTCAATTTCCTCCTAAATAGTTCAAGGGCTTTCGAGCTTGGCTGGTTTTCATGGACGCTGGCATGTGTGGTTCCTCTGTCTTGGTGACACCTCCCTGCCACAGGGCCAAACCAGGCATCCCACTGATGGATACATGGATTTTTCTCCCAACTAAAGATGTGCTGGGGTCTTTGGAGAATGGGATCTGTGATGGGCCACGTATGGTGCTTGTTAAAACCCAGGTGCTGAGGGGAGTTGTTGAACTGGCCATGCCAAAAATGGCTGTGACTCCTGACCCCGATAACCCCTGATGAGAGGGTGACATAAATTAATGATGAGCTTTATATTTATCTTTACACAAGAGGGTGAGGCAGTGCTTGCTGCCTGCTTTCCACGCCCCTTTTCTGGCTCTCGTCCTCCCTGCTGTGTCCATCCCGGTGCCAGGGACAGCTGTGTTGAGTGTGTTGGTGCTCAGCTCTCCCAGACATGGGGACCCCTTGTCTGCTCCCTTGTTCCTCCAAAAGCAGATAGGCTGTCTGTGGGGTTATTGCTTCTGGTTTAGGAGGAGGCAAAATGCTTGGACAAGGCTTTCCCCTCCTTTGTAGCTCTTTTTGCTAATGAATGGAGCGAGTTTTAATTGCGCTGGCTGCCTTCTTGCACACGTGCTGCCTCGCTGCCTTGCTCAGGAGCAGCTCAGGGTCTCACCAATAAACCCCACACTGGTTTACATGCTTATCCCCAAAGGAACTCCAACACCATCTCCCCATTTTACTGTGGGGTTTTCTCCCATCTCCTGAATTTTTGGGACGTGCCAAGGGTGTGGGAGCTGGGATGGGGCTGCTTGCTATGCACTGGGCTGCCTGCATTTAAAATCACCTGCTTTCATCCTGCTCTGAATCAAGGAAACCTTCATTTGGAATGGTCGCCTCTCATCTCGTTTTGTGTTTGTTGCTTTGGTTGTATTTTTTCCTGAAGGGAGGAAGCGTTTTGCTGGTTGGTGGCCATTAAGAAATGCTAATTTGCAGCTCAATATTCCCTGTCCGCTCGCCTTCACACCCCCTTCTCCCTCACTGCTTGGCTCGGCAGCATCCAGCCACATTTGATATGTCATTAACTGGATTCACACTCCTGCAGGCTGCTAATTTTTTTGGGCCCCATCCTTTGCAGGTTATAAAGCTGCAGGAGGGGTATTTATGAGCATCCTGGCCTCCCTCAGCCCCTTGGGCTCCACGGAGATTTGTGATGCAATTAAAAACCACGCCAAAGACGGTGTCTTTGACTCCTTCGCCTTCTCTGTAATGCAATAAATGTTTGAAAAGTAAAGTCTTGAAATACCTTTTCGAGTGTAAAATCGACTTGAGGAATGAGAGAGCGGAGCTGGTGGGTTGAACTCGTGTTTTCTGGGTGCCAGATATTTCAAGATCTTGAAACACTGGGTGGTTTTTTGTATCCTGTTTCTTTTTTCCTGAGTGTGGAGGAACTGAAGGAGCTTCTTCTGCCTCTCCAGGTTTCCAGCCCAGTTGGTGTGCTCTGAAATAGGGCAGTGCAGCCCCTCATCTCCCGACTTCCCACTCCCCACTGCCCTCCCGGGAGCCTCAGCACCAGAGGATGAGAGACGGTTCTTAACTTCAATAACTTTAATAGATTATCATAAACTCCAGCCTTAATACAAGCTGTCATGATTTCAAATTATCTTACTTTTAAATTAAATAGATTCCTTTTTAAATACAAAATCAATTCTAATTTTTTAGAGGGGTGAGATTTTTCAAAGGCACCGATGAGCTGGGCATATTTAACCGCTCTTGACTATCTCCCCGAAATATCTAATCAATTTTATTTTTTTTGTTGTTAAATCCTAGCTAAGCTCTTGGCTCTATGGTGGAGGCTCTAGCGCTGACTTCCCTGGGTTAATAACAGGATAGCAGGGGGGTTTGCAGGGATGAGAGACAGATCACAGTGGGATGTGGCTGCTGCTAATCGGGGTGACGGCCACCGGAGCGCCCGCCCACCCCGGCTCTGGCCAGATGTGACACCCGTCGGCTCTCATCCTCGTCCCACACATCTCCCTGCTGCTGTGGGCTGCTGGAGATTGTGTTCTCCCGCCCTGTCCTCTACCCCCAGCTCCTAAAAGGCCCTGGAGGAGGGAATCAGGAGCCAAGGGGCATAATCCTGCAGGGATGCATTATGCCATGCTTTTTTCCAGTTCTGTGTCAAGTGCGAAGAGCATCCTGTTGAGTTTTGTTCCTCTCACCTGGATCTGGATGCTGGCTGTGGGTCCCAAAGCTGTTGGCACTCAGGGCAGCCCTTTGGTCCCAGCTCTCCTTGGTGGGAAGCAGTTCTTGGGGTGTTGCAGTACCGTTCCCTGGCTTGACTTAATTCCCAGGGACATCACCACCACAGGCCACCTCCCCATCATAAGTCACCATCTCGTGAGACCAGAGCATGGCAGAGGGCTGCAGCAGGGCTGACTCCACCATGGGGCCCACAGCGTGAACCTTGCACCTGGAAATAGGTGTAATGGTGAAATAATGAAGCAAATATTAAGAAATTCTTAAGTACCTAGAGAATAACCAAGTTAAATTATACCAGGGGAGCTCAGTTGCCGTGCTTAGATTGATTGAATTACTAAATGAGCCTGACTAATGGAATATCGGACTTTTACTCAAGATCCTGAAATAATTTCTCTAATAAGATTGTGAGCCATTAATTGAACTTGGCTTTGATCCTGGACACTGTCACATGCTCTGAAACACGCCGGTGTGATCTGTGCTCTGGTGGGCCTGGCGAGGGGACAGCTGCTGTCATCTTCCTGCTGGGTGCCTGGAGAGGTCCCAGGAGCTGTGGTGGGGAAGAAGACCCCAAAACCCTGTCTCAGCTGCCCTCCTGCCCCTTAGCAACACCCATCCTGGCAGTGGGATTCACTGAATCCCTTCCTGCTGCCAGCAGCTGATCGCCTGGCTGGGGTCTGAACCCCTGTTTCCATAAATTTGAGATGGGTGCTTGGGGTGTATGTCTCCTGAAAATCCAGGAGTGCCAGGTTCTTGCTGCTTCCTCCTGGAGTGGTTGCTGCTGGAGGTGGAACATTGTTGTAGCACCCAGAGTGCTGTCTGGTCTGCTGTGCGAGATGTTTGTCCCCAAGGCTTGGGGGCTTCCAGACTTTCCAGCAAAGCAGAGAGGCATCTATCAAGGGGACACATCCGACCCTGGCCCTGCCCTGGAGCACCTGGTGGGACAGGACGTGCTCATCTAATGGCAATATCTAATAGCTCATTAGCTAATAATTGGGTGAAAACTGCTGGTGGGACCCCATTCCAGCCCCTCCTCTTGGCCACGCAGTGTAACCACATCCCTTTTCCGGCTGGTTCCAGAGTGGGTGAGGTGACCTGCTCAGAGCCACTGAAGCCCCGGGGACACCCCATGCCTGGTAACGTTCCCTCTTCCAGGCAATGGAGCCCAGTGCCAGCCTCACCTATGAGCAAGGGCAGCCCTTAAAACCTCATGGCGGGTTGGGAAATGCTGGAGGAAAGCTGACAGCATCCCAGGGAGGAGCAGGGAGTCCGCTGTGGCCAAACTGGGGGCGATGGAGGCTCGGGAGGGAGGCACGGTGTGCATGTCCCCATCCTTACGGACACTTTGTCCCCATGCTGTGCCCGTGGCCGACCCACTCTCTTGCTGGGCACGGAGGTTTTGGTGACATGGTGGATATACAGGGCCTCTTGTGTGTTTTTTTCCTTAACCAAGGGGAAAAAAAGTGAGAAATAAGGATTTCATCTCTGGGAACCCGTTGCCACAGCAACCGCGCATCCAGCTGGCTCCAGCGGCAGCAGGGCTGGGAGGGGATCTCGCTGACCCAGAAAGCAGTGGGGGAAGTGGGATGTGGGGCTGCTTGGCCATTCCATGGGGGTGTCAGGGTCTGGCAAGGTGGGCAGGGAGCCAGCACGCAGCCAAGAGGGCTGTGGGGTGCCTGGCCCCCAGTTTGGTCTCCCTTCCTGAGCGTCTCAACCCCATGTCTAGGCAGGGATGCTCAGGTATGGTCCTGTTCCTGCCCTGAGACCTGTCCCAGTTTTGGGGGCCGGGCTGCCATTGTGGGCACTCCTCAAAGACCCCCAAAGATTTGTGGTAGGGTTTACATCCCTGGAACTGGCTGTGGTTCCACTGCTGGAGGGGACCCTTGGGCAGCCATATGCCTCCCTGATGCCACTGTCTCACCTCTGCCTTCCCCTCCATGTGCCAGTGGCATTTGCTCCTGGGCTGCATCCCATATTTTATTTTATTATTTTATTTTATTTTATTTTATTTTATTTTATTTTATTTTATTTTATTTTATTTTATTTTATTTTATTTTATTCTCTTCTGTGCTATTCTATGCTATTCTATGCTACTCTATTTTGTTTCATTCTGTTTAATTTTGTGTTCTATTACGTTTTGTTTTTTTTTCATGGTCGCTTAGCCAGCTAAATGAAAACTGAAATCATCTCTCTTGGAGCCTTGCTGCAGAGCAGTCCTTCAAATGAAGGAATTTTTGCCTGGTGGGATTAAGGCAGTGCCTGGATGATGACAGCTCTGTCATTTAAGACTGGTTGTCCTTTTACTTCCAAATTGCTGGGCTCTGGCATCTCTGCAGCTGTGGCCGGTGGCTCACCCCAAACAGCAGCTGGGGGATTTGTCTAGATAAGGGAAGATTTTTGATTGCCAGGTTCTGGCTGTCCCACTACAGCTTTCTGCTGAGAAATCACCCAGAGGAGAGCGTGCCCTGCTCGCGTGGGCTGTGTTGGTATTTCTGATCCTGCTTTCCTGCCCTGCAGCAGGGGGTCCTTGGGATGGATGCTCATCTGCTGCTGGGCTCTTTGGAGCCTGGTGTGGGATGTGGTTAAGCTGCCCCCACACTTTGCTTTGCTGTGGGGTCTCGTTTGCTGGTGATGGGCTGAGGAAGGGCTCTGAGCCCCTTCCCTCCGTGGTTCCTGCCTGCAGAGCCTGAGATCCACTGGGAAGTGGGCAGGGGCTTTTTTAAACATTTACAGTCAAAGGGAAGTAAGGGATCCTTGAGGGACCCTCTAGCTGGTGGTGGCACACGGGTCACAGAAGTTTGGGGTCCTCAGCCCCGATGCAAGAGGGGACATGGCCCCTTTTCTGGCCAGCTCTGAGACATCTCTGTAATTAGGATGACTAACGAGCATAGCAGAGCAAGCAGCTTGCGGGATGCAGAGAGCTGGCTTTGCTCCTGCAGGGAGCTGATCCAGCTGAAAACTAACCTGGAGGTGGAGGAAAGAAATCGGAGAATCCCAGAACTGCAGAATGGTTTGGGTTGGAAGGGACCTTAACACTCATCTTGTTCCATCCCCTGCCATGGGCAGGGACACCTTCCGCCATCCCAGGCTGCTCCAAGCCCCGTCCAGCCTGGCCTTGGACACTTCCAGGGATCCAGGGGCAGCCACAGCTTCTCTGGGCACCCTGTGCCAGGGCCTCACCACCCTCATGGGGAAGAATTTCTCCCTGAGGGACAAAGGGGCAGGAGAAGGTGGCAGAAGGTGCCAAGGAGACTGTGCCCATGCTCTGACTTGGACATGTCCCATCTGCTTGGCCCGGTGAGGGCTGTATTGCCTTGTGAGTGCTTCCCAAATCGAGTCAGTGGTCCAAGCAAAACCAAAGCCTGTTTGCCAGAGCCCTTCGGGATGGAGGCCTGCCTGATGTGTACAGGCAGGATCCTGACCTTGTTTTTGGGGAGCAGCACCTCCTTTTTCTCTCTCCTGCACCCCTGCCCTCCTCCCCTGCCACGAAAACCCAGCTGCGATATCACCGTCACAACACAGTGGCTGCCTGGGAAGGCAGATATTAGCAACCCCGAAATATCCCCGGGACAGGCTCTTGTGTGATGGGAGACAGTTACCATGGAAACCTCCTTCAAATAAAAAAAAAAAAAAAGAAGAAAAAAACCCCCGAAATTTAAAGCAGCCCTTGTAGCTCAGAGGAACTGTAGACCTTATTATGGGTTTTGGCAACCCCCCTTTTTCTTTTATTTGTTCCAGCTAAAAGCTCCAGGAGACAAGGCAATTAATTTGGCATCCCAAGGGGAGTGAGAGAGCGAGGGTACGGTACTGGGAACCAGTTTCCTGGGCTGGCAGGCTCCCGGTACTTCCCGGTGCTGCTGCCCCACGGCCACCCAATGCCCTCCTCTAATGGGGTTGCTCCAACACGGGAGCGAGAAGCAGGGTAGTTTTTTAGAAGAGGTGGCTTAAGGATTAAAACACCCTTTCTGGATCCACACGTGGAGTGTTTGGGAGGGGGTGGTGTGAGTGAAGGGTTCAGGGCACGGCGGGAGGGGTGAGGATACGGAAAAGCACCGCAGGTTGCAGCTGCAGCATGGGGATGGGTGGCTCAGCACGGGTCAGGGCGGGGGGCTTGTCCTTATGAGGGTGGAAGGAGGAGGTAGTGCCCTTTCTCCTGCAAGAAGGGCAGCATCATTGATGATCCTTGTGGGTCCCTTCCAACTAAGAGTATTCTGTGCATTCTGTGCAAAAAGAAGCTTTATTCAGAGGATGATTTTCAGCTGTCATGGCAGGGAGGCTCCTGTGTGGATCAGGCGAGCTGGCCGGCTTTGAGAGGGAAGGGGGATGCTTGTGGGGGGTAGACATCCCACTCCCAAATTTTCTTGCCAGCCTCCACTGTGCAGCAGTGGCCGCAGGGTCTGTAAATTGCTGCTGTGCTCTCAGCCCATTTTCTCCCCTAATGATGTCCCCAGTGTCTGCAGCCTCTGGGAAATCTCCTGTTTGGACTGGAGAGGCTGCCGTGCCTCCCACCGCCCTGGGCTGGCCCCAAGTTCCCCTGGGCACTGCTTCCAGTGGTGGTTGTGCCAGGGCAGAGCTGTTTTGCCATCTCAGTGCTGCACCTCCCAACCTTTCCTGAATTGCTGAGTCAGAAATAGCTGGGCTGTGTCTTTTGCCTTTTTGGGACAGCTCTGGAGAGGAGCAGCAAGGGGACTCGAGAGCTGTCGTGCTGCCATGGAGTTGCTGGCTTTCCTGCTGGCTTTCCTGCTGGCCAAGGGGGCAAGCCAGGAGTTTGTCTTTGCAGACATGACATGTATGGCCTGGGAATCTGGGGGGAATCATAAATGTGTCTGCTGTTCCATGAGCTGGGAGCTGCAAGGATCTCATCCCAGCTCATGCCAAGGTGCAGCTTCAGTGGCCTGAGATGTGTGTCCAAGCATCTGCAAGCAAGGCAGTGCCTGAAACATCCTTCCAGGGAAAAAGGAAACCAAGTGTGTTAGTTTTTCAGCAGGAGCTGCTCTCTTCTGGGTGTGCCGTGGTCCTGGTGTGCTCAGACTTGGTGGGCATGAGAAATAGCTCAGCCCCCTCCGTGGATGGTTGGAGGGGAGTCAACCTTGGACTTGGGCTGGCTTCCACAGCTTTCATTGTCACGTTTCTGCCTTTTTGTGCTTGCAGAGCAAGGCACATCTCTGGTTAACAGCTAGAGGGCTCAGCCTCAGCCCCAGCATGCCCCCACAGTGCATTCATGCCATGGCACAAACTGGGAGAAAGGGGTGTCCTGCAGGAGCTGGGGCTGGTGGCTGAGTGGGGGATGCAGAGGTTCCTGGGAAGTGGTGCTCATCTCCCCATGGGATGGCGGCGGCACGGGCAGCTTGGGATGGATCTGACCTCTTTGTAATGAGAGCTCAGGGCTGGGTCTTCCCAGCTTTCACATGTTGGGGGATGAAAGGCAGTGTGGGTGTGAAACCACCGTGCCAGCAACGGGCAAGTACCAGGGTGATAGAGGGAGGGCAGGAAAGGAAGGACCATGAGCAGGGAGGAGAGGCACAGTGCCAGCAGGTACCCAAGAACTGCAGGAACCACACGGAAGCCAAGGGGCATTAGGAGCAGTGATGGCAGAGCCACTCGCCGTGGGCGAGAGCCGCAGCATCTTTGGTGGCTTCTTGAAGCCGTTGCACACAGAGCACAGTGAAGTGCCCTTCGGGGTGAGTCACAGCAGGAATTAGTGGCTGGTTTCACACCAGGTGGCAGCATCCAGGTCCTGGGGATAGCACTGCAAGGGACATAGCTGTGTAGTCAGTGGGTTCCTGGCCAAGAAAGGGAGGAGATGGCAGGAGGAGATGGCAGGAGGAAGAAGCAGGCTGGCTCATCGAGCCCTGGACTCAGCAGCAGCCAGAACTGCCAGGGTTAAGGCAAAGATGTGGCTGTAAATGTTGGAGTTTGCAGTTACTGGTGCTCGGAGTCCAGCAGGGCTCTTTGCTCTTGAGATACTGAAAATGCAGCTGATTCCCCACCTTGATTTGATTTTGTTTGCTGCTTGTTTGCTAAAACGGGCTGCTGCTTCTCTGGTGCAGGAGTAAGAGACAGCAGCTGCTCGCTTAGAAACTCTCTGTTCAAGATCATGGGAGTGCTGTCCTGGCCACGGTGACTCTTTTGCACTTGGCTGGGTCGAAGCACCCCGACTCCCTCCTCTTTTTACTGGCCATCTTCAATTTCAGCACTGAACCAAGAGGATAAGTAGATTTTCCTTCTTTTTTTCCCATGCAGATGCAAGGGAACTTTCTGCCTATGGTTGTGGCATTGGGATTCCCACTTCCCTGCCGAGGGCACGAGCCCTACCTGAAGAGACAGGCAGGTAAACACAGGCAGGGCCGTGCTGCCGAGTGAGGGCACTAAAGCTGATGGGTGCTGAAACCCAAGAGCAGTGTTACATAATTTGGACTGCAATGCAGAAGCCCTTCCTTAATTTTTAATTATCCGGTTGCCGCACGTATGTGGTGCTCGGCGTGGGATGCGAGGTCGGCCCGCGCGCACGTGTGGAGGGCCTTGGCTGGTGAAGATGACAGGGAAGCCTTCCCTCGTGTTCCTGTCCCTCGTGTTCCTGTCCCTCGTGTTCCTGTCCCTGGTGGCATGGCAGGAAGAGATGTATCCCCATGGCACCGAGCAGGGCTGGGGCTGTGGTGGCTGGAGAGGACGCTCTGCACCCACGCTGGGGACTCAGGGATGTCCCACTGGGACGTTGGGACAGAGGGAGAAGGGATGTGTGCAGGTCCCCAAAGGCCTTTGAGGTTTCTCTGGGTCACAGTGTTAGAGAAGTGGAAGGCACCGTGGTCATTTTGCATCCAGATTTCTGGTAGAGCCCCAGCTGCATGTCAGGGTGGGTTTGTTGGGATGGGGGAGAAACTGTGAGGGAGCTGTTGCAGACCTCCTCTGTGAAGCACCATTTCTTCCCCTCTCTGTTTCTCTCCCTCTTTCAAATCCCCACTCTGCACTTTCTGTCCTTCCTACAAAGGCAGCTGCCTCGGAGCAGCTTAGGCTTCAAAGTTCCCAAAATAACAAAAGTTAAAATAAATTAAAAAAAAAAAAGTGTTGCTAGAAGATCAAGTCAGTGCCCCACTTGCACCTGGGCTCAGAGCTTCAAAGCAGCTGAAAAGAAACCCCCACGGTGTCCATGGTCAGGCTTCTCAATGCTTGTAATCCTGTCTTCACCCTCCTGCAGTCACAGGAGATTTTGTAGTAGCCAGGATGAGGCTGCAGGTGACTGAAAGGGGTGGAGGGTCCTGCTGCTTTCGTTGCCTGGGGGGGCCATTAGAGAGAGTCTCTTGTGGAGGAGGAGGTTGGGGTGATGGCTGCGGTGATGGGCAGAGCCACATGGGTGAGGTGGGTGCCCCAGGGCTGTGTCCTGCACCCACCAGCCCTGTCTCCTGGCCAGGCAGGTGGGCAAACAGCTCCTCTGTGCCCAGTGTGTGCTTTGTGCCTCTGCTGGCTCCGCTGATTTATATAGATCATCAATATGACAATTATATACACCTGCAAATTTAATTACCTCCATTTTCATCAGGCAGCGACAGATTTATGCCCCCATTCAGTTCCTGTAAATCTCAAACAAGCTTGACTAGACCCAAAAGTCTTCCCATTGATCACTGTGCACTGGCTGGTCTCCGGCCGTCTTGACAAGCTCTTCTTTCAAGAGTGATAAATTCGAGATGCACGGTTAACTTTTTCCCCTTCTACATCTTTCTTCTTCCTTCTTTTTTTTTTTTTTTTTTCTTTTCATTCTCCCTTTTCCATCTTTCGGAGCCTCCCCACAAACTTGAAAACAGAGCTTGAAATCATGTAAGAGCTCCTAAGCACCAAGGAGTTTATGATGTTAGGCTGCAGTTGGCCTGCCTTCTCCATCCCTTCTCCCAAGACTGGCTTTGTTCCCTCCAGGGCAGGTGGAGGAAAAGGAGGATCACCTCTTGGAAAATCTCTTGGCCTCGCTGTGGAGAGCAGACAAGGTTATTTTGGTCCAGTTTCACCCCCTGGGAGGGCCATCTCATCTGTCCCATGTCTCAGAAAACCAGCAGGTCGTGGCTCTCCCCCCAGGAAGATGAGGAGCAAGTAGCCGTGCTTGTTCCCTGTGCTGAGCACAGAAATGCCGAAGTAACATCTAATTTTCCTGGCCTCTCAGCCTTGGCACAGTGAGCACTCACACAGGTGAGCGTGTAGGAGCGAGCTGAAGTTCACCCTTGAGGTGCAGTCCATGTCATCACTGCAGAGCATCCCCCCGACGTCCCCCGCTGGTCCCACCACCGCTGCCTGACCTTGCCTGTACGATATGCTCTGATGTCTTGCTAAGTGCCTGGCAGATGGGCTGGAGTGGCCAGCCATTACCTTCCCTGCCAGTCCCTGATGGATATAAATAGCCCTTTGCCTCCCCGTGAAAATTGCTGGCTGGCTTGGGAAGCTGAAGGGAATCTTGGCAAGCATCTTGGGTCTGTAGGGTCTGACAGCATGGAGGGCTGGGATTTGGAAAGGGGGGGGTCTCTGGCTGGGTTTTGAGAGACTCTGTCACTAGGAGGGAGCTGCCCTGGGGTACCCCCTCCTCCCGTGAGGCAGTGCCTGGGGGAGCAGAGGGTCTCAACCCCTCTCAAAGGGACACGTGGATGCAGGATGCATCCTTGATTGGCGGCCTGGGTAGCACAAAGCTGGCTTTGCAGTCACTCCTGAACCTCAAGAGAGTGGGCAGTGTGGGGGTAGTGGGCTGCTGTCCCTTGGCATCTCCAGCCAGCACTGATAATTGAGGAAAGAAAGGTTAAAACCGCAGCATATCTAGATATGGTCCTTGCCCTGCTGCCCAGGTCTGTGCCGCAGGAATTTCTCAACCTAGGGTGTGCCTCTGGGCTCTCTGGCTCAACAGCTGCTGGTGGCTCTGTCCTCCCTGAATTCAGTACCTTTCGCAGTGCTTTCATACTTAATGGTGGATGAAAAAGAACCTTTTGTTAGTTTGTACACACGTGAATCCTTGCAAAGTGAGGAACAGTGAATAACCATTGCCTTTCCCACTGCTCCACGGGCCTGATGGTTTTATAGGCTTTTATCACGTCCTCACTCTGTTGTTTGTTTCCTTTACTGAGGAGTCCTAACACAGTTGGTTTCTCCTCTTCACAAAGCCATCTGCATCATCTCATCTTCCTTGTACCCCTCCTCCAAACCTTCCAAGCTTTGCCTCCTCCGTTTCGAGGTGGTTGACCTGAATATCACTTGCAGGATTCCAGATCAGCTTGCTTTCACCAAGGTTGAGTTTCACCTGCCCACTTCCTTGCCCGCTTTCCTCCTGCACTTCTCAGCTTTAGCTTTGAGAAGACTAAATTTAGCCTTGGTGACCAACTTTGTCATTTGCCTCCTCTTCCACGGTGTTTCTGAGCAGCCCAGGTCCTGACAAAGATCTCCGTGGGGCTTCTTGGTAACCTCCTTTCATGGTGAAAACTAAACCCTTACTCCTCCCCCACCTGGTGGGCTTCAAGACGACTTTCCTTCTCATCCCAACACCACTTTGGTGCTTTTGGGAAACTTTGAGGGTAGATTTTGACAAGAACGCTTTGAAACGAGTCTATCAAACTGGATCACCCTTATCTACTGGCTTGCAGTGTTGGGTGACCCATATTTACTGATGCAGCTGCTGGTTCCTCTAACAAAGTGCATGAGCAGAATTTACTGGTCTTTAATTTCCTTGATGCGCAAGAGCTTTTATCGGAAATTGGGGTTTCCTCTGGCAGGTTTTTCTTCTTGAGTTGCTCACCCTTTTGAAGCAATAGTGGTTGTGTTGGTGGAGTTCTGAAGTTTGTAGGTGAGCACCATCTGAGCTGAGGGGTTTGTGCCCTCCTTCTCACTGATTTGCTGGGAGACAATTCAGCCAGGGCAGTAATTTTCCATGGCTGATTGGGAGCCTCTCCACCATTTGGACTCTTTCCACAGAGACCTGATTTTCCCTCTGGAAGAGGTGACGTGACAGCATTGTAGGGTGAGATATCAACTACACATGTGGTCCTTTCTGGGGTTTTTATATCAGCATGGCATCTTGGAAGTGTAGGCACACATTCTCTTTATTTTGCTTTTGCTCCCTGTTGTGGGTGGGCATTTGGGTTCTTTTGGACATGACCGTTCAACACCCGAGTGTTGGTCCAGGAGGTGGATTTGCCTCTCTTCCCACATTTCCTCTGTAGTTCACAGTTACGGCAGATGGGACCAAAGTAACAAGACAGGAGTGAAAATCAAACGCCGGTGAATGTCCCAGTCTGCTTGTTGTTTTTCCCAGCTTTAGGTCAAAATTGACAAACGTGATGGAAAAATAACCTTGGAGGGGATGTCGCACAGGTGCAGCTGGGCACGTCCTTGGGCTCGCGGGGAAGAGCGGGGCAGTGGGGGCTGTCACGTTGTAAAGTCAGCAGCTGCACAGCAAACCCGGTCAGCTCAGGCCCACTAATGATGGATCAGTGTCCTTTGCTCTGAGAACAGTTGTGCAGCTCAGCGTCGCTCCCAGAGTGATGGAGGGTTTGTTGGTAAAGAAAGGGAGGGGTTAGGGCTCTGGCACATTTGGGACAAAAATCCCAGTTCAAGGCTAAAGCGTGGCTGCAGCTTTGAAATGTAATTCCTCGGTGACCTTCCCAAAAGCAAAGGTGCCCTGCATTCCAAGGAGAAACCTGGTTAGCTGTCAGCTTTGCTGTGGCACCTCGTGGCTCCACGTGTACCAGCCTCGCGCGCAGGAATCGTGGTGGGGTGACCTCTCTGACCTAGCCTGAGAGTGGCTCCAGGGAGATCACCAGTGCCTTTTCCTTGAACCTTTATGTTCTCCCATATCTATGAGTCCTTTGGAGATTTTCCCCCAGGGGCCCTCTCCCGTGAAGCAGGTTCCCAATATGTACAGTGAGGTTTATGTTTGCTGGTATGGAGAAGCTGGATTGTCTTGAAAAGGCAGAATGACCTACAGAATGAGCTGGTTTTCCTACCTGAGACTGGAGACAGGAAAAAATGCAAATGAAATATGGATAGTCAGTGATGAATGTGAATTTTTTAAACCGGCCCATAAAAACGTGAATATTATCCCATGAATGATCTGTCACTAAAACCCTGGAAGTATAAATGAGTTAAGTATCAAGATAAGCGATTTGACATCTGAATTGGTAGAAATCAAGGCCTGAGGTTCCAGCAGAGAGAACGAGTGACTTGTGGTGAGAAGGTCTCCTGAGTCACTTCGGACACTGGAGACCCTCGGAGGAGTGCAAGGCTTGATTTAGCTGAGTTCGAGCCCTTTAAAGGACGTGTGTGGTTTAGGCATGGAGCAAAAGCCTTAGCTAATGGGGAACTTAAATAAAAACACAGTCAGGCTCCGGATGGAAAATAAGGCAGGTTTAAATGTTAACGAGGAAATACAGGTCCAAGTCAAAATCTGTGCTCGGCTGTATGAAATGAGTCTGTGGAGACCAGCATTACGGCAGAGTTCATTTGACTTATTGGAGGCATCTATTAGTGCAAAACGCTTCCAAATGGAGAGGAAAATTGTTTTGCTGGGTGTTTTTTTCATCAAAATGCTGCTGTGAGTTTTTAAGGAGAGTTGTTCTCCTTGTGTGCCACCACGCCAGGTCTCCATGGGGGGATGAGGACGTGGGAATAGGTCCATGTGGGCACCAGGCTCATGGGCCGTGGTTTTGATGTTGCACCAGCTCAGGTGCAGAACTGGGCTGTGACAGAGGTGTTGCCTCCCAAAATCAGGACATGCAGAGGTGTTGCCTCCAGAAGGACTGGGTTTGCTTTGTGTGGGACAGCTGTCCCGAGGGAAACGAGGCTTTCTGGGATAATCAAGAATGAAGGAGGTATAAATCCACACACCTCCAGCACCTTCAGTGTAGTCTTTCGTCCTCTCCTCAAACTGCTCCTGTAGAACCTTTCTTCCCCCAGTCCTCCCCTCGCAGATGGTCTGGGAGGGGAGCAGCCACGGCCGTTATGTTGAAAGCATCAGCCGGGGCCTTTGGAGGCTGCTGCTCCTGCAGATATGAAGGACCTGGGCCACGTTTGATACCAGGTGAATGTGGCACAGCCTAATTAGTGGCCTCCTACTGTTATTAACCTCTGACTCAGACGGGCTATTTTTTAACAGAGGTGCAAGAAGTTAATACTAGTGCTAATGGCTTCCTATCCAAGGCCTTAATGAAAGCCATGCAGGGACCAGGCTTTTCATCAATATTGTTCAAACTTTGAACTTGAAATTATCCTCTCCCCCCTGTCTTTTTTTTTTTATTTTATTTTATTTTTGGCTTTCTGCCCACTTTTCTGCCTCCTCTGGGACATCCTGGCCCCGCTGTACAAACTGGTCAGCAGGGTTGGCACCTGCCAGCTGCGTAGCAGAGCTGACGCCCCACGACATCCAGATAAATCATCCCAGTTGGCTACAGGGGTCACCGTAGCATCTCCCACCAGGTGGTGAGATGTCTGCTTGGAGAGCGAGACAAAGGGGAAAGTAACATCCGTTGGGCTGGGAGAAGAGAGAGTAAAGAGATGCTGCGTTAGGGAGGAAGCTTGGTCTTGGTCTTGTCTTGGTCTTGCTTAAACCAAACTCCAAAAGAGCTTCACGGATGCAGGAAAGCATTTATATGTGTAATTTTTCCAGGCAGAAATGGAGTAGGATAGAGGCAGCTGAGGTGTTGCTAAGACACTCCAGGAAAGGAGGAGAAGGTCCAGGGATGAAGCTCTCTCATCCAGGCACTGCCTCAAGAGCTTTTGCCAGGGCAGGAGCAGAGATGGTGGAGCAGCCTTGTCCTGCAGTGTGATGGAGGGCTCATAGCCTGCCAGTTTGGGGTGATGGCGATCGATTTCTGGGGTGTTTTCCTTTGCCTCTTCCACTTCTGACTTGTGAGCAGTGCAGCTGCAGGGTCATGTCATGATGTCTGGTGAAAGAGGATAACGTGCTCAGGCTCTGTGGCTGGATTGTGCTCTCTTCTAAAGCAAGAACCCATTTTTTACTGGAATATATTTTTCTTTTAAAAAATAAGCCTGTTTAAATAAATTTGAAATTATGACAACCTATTTTAAGGCTTAAATTTACTATAATCTATTAATCATTTAAATAACTCCCATCAAGGATTTCTTCTCAAATATTAATGAGCCGAAGGGTGCTGCTTTTACAATGATATGTCAGATCAGGGGGAAAACATCTCTAACTCTAGCTTTCTAAATGTCACAATGTCACATACTTAGTATCTATTATTTTCACTCTTTACAAAGGAGCAAATGCTAGTATTTACATTTTTTCCAAATGTCAGTACGTTGAGTTCCTGTTGTGCATAAAAGCTCTTGCCTTAATTACTCCTAATTTCACGTTAGCAGGCAGGTGCAGGGAGAGTGTTTTCTTCCATTTGAGCTGGTTCATTCGAAGTTGAGGAGCCGTGGGGAGTTGGGAAAGCGGGCAAGCTTGTTTTCCCCTCTCAGTCCATGAATAAAGACCATGTGGGAGAGGAGGAGATTTGCTGCCTCCAATCCTCCCGGCTCCCAGGACCGGCTTTTCAAAGGGGATCTGTGTCCCTAAACACGCAGCTCAGCAGTCAGAGGGAATTTCAAAAGTGCTTCTGGCTTCCTGGTGGCTTAACTCTGGGTTTTGCTTCCCGTCGGCGTCGTGGAGTGCTCAGCATCCCTGTGCTCGGGACACTCCAAGTGCACTGATCACCGCCAGAAACACGGCCCGTGCTGAGCACAAACAATCTGCCAATTCACTCGCTGTGGCTAATGTTTCTTTTGATTAATCAAATCAGTTTGGGAGGATGAACCTGGTTCCTGATGCAGATTTTGCCCTCCCCTCCCCACATCCCCCGGCAGCCAGCTCACTTAAGGCAGCCTAATGAAATTAATTAACAGCAAATTTAAAATGTTGTTTTTCAGCACTGTAATTGAATTCCCGTTTTCATTTGAAGGCAGCACGAAACAAGCAAAATAAAGATGATAATTTGCAAAGCGAGACGGGCTCTTTCCTATTGCCATCAATGGGGCAGAGACAGGAGGGAAAGCTGTGCCTCACTGGGAAGCTCATGGTGTTTTTTATGGTCATCCCAACAAAATCTGCTATTTTCACAAAAAATAGCTAACAGGCAAATGGCAGGCTTGAGCTGATGGCTGAGATCAAGGTGGTGTGAGATGGTGATCAAGCTGATCTGGTCTGAGAGGGAGGTAGTGATTAAAACAGTGCCCATCTCTCCTAGGGATGTGCTGGTGTTACCCTGCCTTTGGCTGAGACCCAGCTGTAGGATGCCCCTGAAATTTTGGAGCCAGCCGGGTGAATTTGGTTTGATTTGGCGTTTAGTGTCCTGGAGCATGTGTCGTGTCCCTGTCCTCAGCTGCTCTTCCTGCCTGGGTGTGCTCTACTGCCATGACAGCCCAGCTGTGTCCATCTGTCTCACTGCCCCAAACTCTGAAATTAAAAGTACTTGGGGAAAATAGGGTTGCTTGGGCAGAAGCTGCAGGTACCTCTGCAGGCTGAGTCCTGGGTGGAGAGCTGTAAAAAATGGTTGAAAACTGAAAACCTCTGAACACGTTCGTGTTTCACTGTTCACAAAGGATGGGGAATATTTTGTCTGCAATAATTTGTGATGCTGTCCCAATGATCCCATCCTGCTGCTGAGAAGTTGTCCTGTATCCTGTGCTCCCAGTGTCTGGAGCTGTGTTTGACATGAAGCGTGTGGGTGGAACCTGTCCAAATTAGAGCTGGAGGGATGCTGCTGGGTTACTGCTGCCAGTAAGCGCTCTCTCCCTCCACAATAGCTGGATTTTTGGAGAGGCCCCCATCTGGATTACACCCAGAAATATGGTTTTACTCTGCTTTAGCCCTTCAGATTGTTATTTATGTAGGGGCAGCCGTGGTGCTGGCAGGAGGTGACTGGAGGGTATGCATCCTTTGGTCCCCTCCACCCATTTTTTTTGGGAAGAGGTGAACGTCTCCCCTGAACCCTCTGCTCCACGTTCCCCCCTTGACCAGCTTTGCTCTTGCAGAGATCTCAGGCAACACGGATGACATCCCACTGGTGCGCTGGCGGCAGCAGTGGCTGGAGAACGGCACGTTGCTCTTCCACATCCACCACCAAGACGGGGCCCCCAACCTGCCTGGCTTCGACCCCACAGAGGAACCCCAGACTGAGTCGGCAGAGGAGGAGCTGAGGATCCTCCACATCTCTGTCATGGTATGTGATGGGAAGGCTGTTTAGCTGTCCAGAAGCCTGTAGAAAATAGAGTGGCTTTTGAAAAGCCATTTTTTCCCCCATCTGGCTCCAGCTGCCCTAGGGTGGGGAACTGTGCCTACCTTTGGGGTGGTTAGGATGCTCTGGGCACCTCTCTGAGTGGTGAACACTAAGTGCCTTCACAGGCTGCTTTAAACCTCCCCCTTAGTTTGCATCACTTTGAAAATACGTTTGCAAGGTGCCTTTATCCCTGGGGGTTCTGTGCTTTGAAGGTCTCAACCACGTTAACCCAGGGTTAATTCACATTGACTTGTCAGGAGCCCTTTGCCCAGTGCGTGGTGCCTGCTGCCCTGTGCCCTGATGCACAGTGGGTGTCACGGTGCCACCAGGCACTGTCACCACCACTTTTATCAGTGTGGCAGCCCCGTGGCCATGATTTCATGTGTCGAGGGTGCACAGCAATACTCCTCCACACCCAGCTACACAGAGACGAGGTTTTGATGGCAGAGAAAGGAGAGATCTGTATCTTGGAGGAAGATCTGTGGTGTGTTGATTGTTTTTTTTTTGTTATGTTGAGAAAATTCAAAGAATCCTACAATTTTTGTGCCACTGGAAGATAATTAGCTGGAGACAGTGTGTTGCCGAGGCTGCAAACAGGCTATTCAGTGGTGTCTACCCTAATAAGAACTTCAATTGCTCTTCCAGATTGCAGCCCCAGGCCAGGTTTCTCCTCCATCATTTGTGCTTGATTAGTCTGAGGGAAAAAAATTGTTTGCAAAGCCACTCCCAAAAACATCTTGCACCATTATCTCTATTTTACTGTCCATTCCCAGCTGCTCCTAAGAGGGTGCATCACCTCTGGAGAGGCTGGCCCCGCCATGGTCTTGGTCTTCTTGGGCACTGTTGTATCCCAAGATCAAGGCAGAAGTGCCTGGATCAAGGCTTGTTATCGAGCTGATGAAAAGGATGTCTGCAACTCATTGCTGTCACACCAAAATGTGCAAATGCAGGTTGAGTCCTCCTCTTTTCCCCATCACTCTCAGCTCCACTCTGACAGCATCCTTACTCCCTGACAAACAGAGGTTGGCTTTTGTGCCAGGAGTCAGGATCACGTGGAGTTTCCAAGGCTGATTTTCTTTCTTTGCTGTGTGGTTGCCAAGAGAAGAAGTGTGAGCGAGGGATTGTATCCATCATGACCAAGGTCTGCTCATGGACCGGGCAAGGAGCACTCCCACACCCATCCGGTGCAGGGCTCCTCTCACAGCCGTCACATGGACTGGGGGGAATAAGACAGAATGGGATTTCTGTGCTCCTGTGGATGGAAAACAGGGGTATGAGGTGGTGGTCTGACCCTCTCCAATAGGCAGTGGGTGGGGGAGACTTCAGCTTTGGCTTTCATCTTCCTCTCAGAGCCTCTTGAAATCTCAAGAGTCTGCAGGCTGCATTTCTCAGGGATAGTTTGAGCTCTCAGACTGTCGGGGCAGAAGAAATTCAGTTTCAATGAAATAACAAGTCTCTTTTGTGAACCCACAGCCACTGTCGGAAAAAAAATGAGCATCCACCAGATTCGAGCTCCAGCTTGGCCTCTCCTGTTCACCAGCACAGGCAGATGGCAGAGCTTGCTGGTATTTGGGGGATTTAATGTGCATACAGAGGCTGAAGGAAAGCCAGGAATGCCCTGGTATTCCTCCTACCTGCTGGTCACGCCATCTGCAGTTGGACTTTGTCTAGGGTGATGGAGAACCATGACACAGCAGGCCATCTCTGGTGGGGATGGGGATAGTCCCCACTTATTTATGGATCACAGGAACTCATAGGGATTGGAGCACGATACAGAATTAGGCTCCCACTTTACCACTAAAAAATGGTGCATGACTATGCCAGGCACTTTATACAAAGGCATGCAGTGATGGAATTAGACTGATACAGAGATTTAGATTAGATATTGGGAAGAAATTCTTCCCTGTGAGGGTGGGGAGGCCCTGGCACAGGTTGCCCAGAGAAGCTGTGGCTGCCCCATCCCTGGAACTGCTCAAGGCCAGGTTGGACAGGGCTTGGAGCAACCTTGGATAGTGGAAGGTGTCCCTGCCTTTGGCATGGGGGTTGGAATGAGGTGAATTTTAAGGTCCCTTCCTATCAAAACCGTTGTAGGATTCTATGATTTCTATGATCCAGAGCCAGTTTTCAGCCCCAGCAAAATTTTCTGACCTCCTGGCTGTAGGTTCCTGGCCAGAAAGATGCCAGCCAGCCCCCCAACTTCTGCAGGACTGCTGGTCTCCTTAATCACTGGAGTTTGTTTCCTCTTTCTTTTATTTTTTTTGTTTTGTTTTTAAAGAAAGTTGGGAAGGAGGCTGGGAGGGTACATCACAGCTCCATTATTCTGGAAATGAAAGTGGGTTAAAACTGTAATGACCATTAAACTTCCTTTTCCAGCTGCCTCTCCTGCTTCTCATTCAATAATTCCCTTAATGTTTTATCCTAATGGAGCAGATTATTACTATTATTTTATTTTCTCAAGATCACCTGTTGCATAGAAAAGAGGAGGGAGACCGGAGCTGTGGATCGACTCTGAGCTCTTAGCTGGCCCCGCATGCTTTTTATTGTTATTATTGTTATTATTCTTGGCAGATTGTGCGTAAAGGGCCAGTTTGGGGCTTTCATCTCACCGCCCTCTATCTGTGCACAGTGACGTCTTGCAGGAGGGTGATCTTGGGGACAGTGGCAGGATGGCAGGGCCAGGTGCAGTTTTGGGGTCCGTCCCTGTGGGTCAGGAGTCTTTTCAGCCTCTTTCCCCCAAGATGTTCCCCAAACAACACTTCAGTCGTCTGCCTTGATCTCTTTTAATCCGTGCTGCAGTTTCTGCCGGATTCCCTGGGAAAATCTCCCAAGATTGAGAGTGACAGCACTGAAACCGGTTGGAAATGGGTCAGAAAAAGTTGCCTGTAGGAGCATTTGCCTGGAATAAAGCTGATCTCTGTTTTCAAAGGCAGGAGAGTGAAACAAAACATGCTTTGCTTTAAATGCTGCTTTTTCATGCCTCGGTGGCGACTTCAAAACTGGTCCAGCCCGAGGCAGGCTCCAGCTGGGAGCCCTTGGCCAGCACGGGGTGCCAGCAGGCTCTTGGTGATCAGACTCCCCTCGCCAACACCTTTGCTTTGGCCACCCTGGAGCACGCCTGGGGTGATTGTGTCCCAGGGAATGGCTGATGCCGGTCCCCGGCTGATCCCTGCTCACGTCTGCGCCCGCAGGGAGGGATGATCGCCCTGCTGCTCTCCATCCTCTGCCTGGTGATGATCCTCTACACCCGCCGGCGGTGGTGCAAGCGGCGCCGGGTGCCGCAGCCCCAGAAGAGCGCCAGCGCCGAGGCGGCCAACGAGATCCACTACATCCCGTCGGTGCTGATCGGGGGCCACGGGCGGGAGAGCCTGCGCAACGCCCGCGTGCAGGGCCACAACTCCAGCGGCACGCTCAGCATCCGCGAGACGCCCATCCTGGACGGCTACGAGTACGACATCACCGACCTGCGGCACCACCTCCAGCGCGAGTGCATGAACGGCGGCGAGGACTTCGCCAGCCAGGTCACCCGCACCCTGGACTCGCTGCAGGGCTGCAATGAGAAGGCCAGCATGGACCTCACACCAGGTGGGCATGGGCTGAGCTGCGTCCTTTCCAGCTCGTCTTCTCTCCGCTGTTCCACGCGTGTGTTTTCCCTTGAGCGTTTTCCGTGTTTCTCTGGGTTTTCGTTGGGTGTGAGATGTTGGTGGTCCCCTGAAGGCACTTCCATTGCTGGGAGACCTTGCAGCCAGTTCAGAGCAGTCCCTGCTGAGTGGGACAATGCAGCTTTGTGGTTTCCATGGCCCGACAGAGAACCAGAATGGGGTTCCCCTCCATGCTATCCCATCGTGACCCCCAAGCTTCCCTTCTGTATCCCCAGATTTCTGGTGTCTTCTTCAGGTGAGGTTTTTAGTAGCAAAATTTTACTTGCCGTCAGTATGATTCAGAGTTAACGCTGCCCTCTGGTCACCAGCAGGGATTCCCTGAGGCTTGTAACAAACCTGTTCTTTGGCCGTGTCACTAACTGAGCCATCCAACTGGAGCCTTCTCAACTGAGACATAGTTTGGGAAGATCATGGTGTGGTGCCTAAAGCTCTTCTTCATATGAAGAAGTGCCCTGAGAGGCTGAGTGTTAAATCTCAGCTTTTGGCTAGTTTGGTGGAGGTGCCAGTCCTCTTCAGGATTTGAGCTGCTCATGAGTGTGCACTGGGGGCAGCTCAGCTCCTTGGCTTCAGCACCCTGATCACCTCAGGATGATCTAGAGATGGATCCAAGGAAATCTTTCTCTCACCTTTTAAAAATCCTTATTCCTGAAATATTTTGCCTTCAATTCTTCCTGCTCAGGGAGCGATAACGCCAAGCTGTCCCTGATGAATAAGTACAAGGACAACATCATTGCCACCAGCCCCGTGGACTCGAACCACCAGCAGGCCACGCTGCTGTCCCACACCTCCAGCAGCCAGCGCAAGCGCATCAACAACAAAGCACGAGGTAGGGCGGTCCCCGGGGTGGATGGGGTGCCTTGGGCTTCCACCCACCTGCATTCCAGCAACCCACGCTCTCCTGAGATGGAGAAATAGGACCAGAGCTGGGCGAGAGCATGGAAAAGAGGGTTTGGGTGGGGAGAAACAGAAAATGTGGTGCCCTCAAGGATGCAGATGATGTTGGGCTGGTTGGTTACAAAGATGCAGATGGCGTTTGCCCCAGTAAATACTACAGGATAGTGGCACAGCCATGGGGAAAAGTTGCAAGGTAACCCATGGTGGGGGGATCTGGCTGCGTGTGGTGGGAAGGGGAGCAGGTGCTGTCCCTGCCACACCTGGCAGATGGGGCTTCTGGTCTTTAGTGCGAGACTTTCCCGGAAGGGTGGTGTAGGATGCCAAGGTTTGGGGTGGCACGGTGCCAACCCCTCCATGACTACACTCAGTGTCCCCTGCAGCTGGCTCAGCATTTCTCAACCCCGAGGGGGACTCAGGGACAGAGGCAGACACCGATCCCCAGCTGACCTTCTACACGGACCCCTCGCGGAGCCGGAGGCGCAGCCGAGGTGGGTGATGAGCCATGACCCCTCTTGCCTTATTTGCTGTTGCTTCTCTGGGTTTGGAGAGTTTGCACTGGCAAAAAGATGGAAACCCAAGTGCAATCCCAGCTGCCGCGGGCAGGCACCAGTCCCTGCTTCGCAGCAGGCTGCTGCTGCTCTCCGGTGGAGCTTCTCAGCAGAGGATGAAATACATTCTGATGTTTTGCTGGAGGCTTCTGCCGGGCACTGGTGTATATTAATGAGTAACACGCTTCAAAGGCTGGCCCGTGCATTCCCATGCCGCCGCTCAGCGCGGCGCTGCCGGCATCCGCCAGCACCGTGCACACACCAGCTGTACGTGCACCAGAGGAGGGGGACAGCCTCGGTCCCCAGGCAGGAGTCTTGCCCCACTGCCCTGCACCGTCCCTCTGGGAGGTTTCCTCTTCCCAAGAGGAAAGTTAGTGTCTGTTTGCCCTCGCTGAGCCTTGTTCGCTGGATGATGCCTTGTTTTTCTGGGAGTGGCAAGACTGGGAGCCATCTCCTTTAGCTGGTGCTGGGAGGCTGATTCAGGCTTTGTCTCCAGCCATTTTTTTTTCCACTCAGCTTCTTCAGCTGACAGATTAAAAGTCAAAGACCTGCATGCTCTGAGTGGTTAGGGCTCTCTATTGCTTTTTCAAGAGCATCTATGAGCATGTTGTCATGACAAAATTAACCCAAGTGAAGTGCTAAGAAGGAGTGGGGAAAACCAGGGTACTGCATTTACCTTTTTTTTCCTCAGTATCTCTGCTCTGCTTTAAAGCTCTGCTGCTGCAAAGTTCTCAGCATGCTGCAGTGCAGGGTGTGGGAGAGCCAGGGCTCTGGGAGATCAGGAGGATCTTGGTCACAGCGGGAGAGAGGGATGGAGAGTCCCATGGCAAAGGCAGCTTCATGCTCTTCAAAGTCCAAAGTGACTCCATTTGATTCGACTGATGCTGGATTTCCAGGGGGCTGGGCAGGGTCTCTTCATCCTGAGGTCCCCTGGCTGCACCCGAAGATCTTCCTGGGTCCCACAGGTGTCAGGTTTGACTGTGCTCCTGTGTTTTGCAGTGGGGTCCCCCCGGAGCCCCGTGAACAAGACCACGCTGACCCTCATCAGCGTGACGAGCTGTGTCATCAGCCTGGTGTGCTCTTCCCACATGAACTGCCCCCTTGTCGTCAAGATCACCCTCCACGTCCCCGAGCACCTGATCGCCGACGGTGAGCACCCCGTGGTCTGATCCATTTCTTCCTGCCCCACTCTGTAAGGTTTAATGGAGGAGAGGGGGGAATGATGGACAGGATGGGTGCAGGACAGAGGGGACAGGCATGGGTGGAGGGCACCAGTGTGGGACAGAGGGAGTGGGCATGGGATGGAGGGTATGGGCACAGGATGGGGAGGGTGGAAGACAGAGGTGGCTGGTGGCTGTTATGGGATGGAGGGTGTGGGTCCATGACAGAGGGGACTGGTGTGAGATGGAGGGTACCATGCTGGGAGCAAGGGATGGAGTGGTACAGGATGGAGGGGGTAGGCACAGGACAGAAGAGACAGACACAGGGTGGAGATGGCTGCTGTGGGAGACAGGGCCTGGTGCAGGATGGAGGGGATGGGTATAGGGCCAAGGAGACTGTTGTGGGTTGGAGGGGAATGGATATGCCATTAATGGATTAAATGGACCCTCATGGGATGGAGGATATTGTGGGACAGAGGGATCAGACCTCAGTGTGGGACCAAGAGGAGGGGTGTGGGATGGAGAGGGCTGCTGTGGGACAGAGGGGAAAGGCACAGGATGGAGGGAGCTGTCACAGGACAGAAAAGACAGGTATGGGATGGAGGGGGCTGTCATAGGGCAGACAGGATGGGCACAGAACAGAGGATTCTTTGTGGAACAGAGGGGACTGTTGTGGGACAGAGGGTTCTTTCTCAGGAGGGAGTGAACAGGCATGGGATGGAGAGTACAGCGGCAGGTTGATGTCACTGACTCCCCTTGTCTCGGCGGCAGGAAGCCGGTTCATCCTGCTGGAGGGGAGCCAGCTGGATGCCAGCGACTGGCTGAACCCGGCACAGGTCGTCCTCTTCTCCCAGCAAAACTCCAGTGGGCCCTGGGCCCTGGACCTCTGTGCCCGGCGTCTCCTCGACCCCTGTGAGCACCAGTGTGACCCCGAGACTGGTAAGTGTTCCTGAGGCTGGGGTGGGTTTGTGAGCTCACCTCTGCCTCCTCAACCCGGCTGTGGTGGGAAGGCGCTTCCTCACCTTCTCCATGTGCAATATGGAGCTGCCGGGTGTCCTGGGGTGGCTGCAGGCTGCACTCGGCAGGGAAGCACATGGAAAGCCTTCCCCTGTGTGTTCTCCCACGTCCCTCACGTCCCTGTCTCCATAGGGGAATGTCTCTGCTATGAAGGTTACATGAAGGACCCTGTGCACAAGCACCTCTGCATCCGGAATGAGTGGGGAACGAACCAGGGGTGAGTGCCCAGGCTTGGAGTGTCCTCGCACGAGCTGCTGGGCTTCCACAGCAGCGGAGTAGGGCTGTGGTAACTTCTTGGATGGCAGAGTTAGAGGCACCTCGGTGAATTGTAAGGTCAGCACACAGCTGGGCTCTGCAGCAGGTCTGCTGGAGGCGAGGGTTTCTGTCCTTTGAAATAATCAGGAATGATGCAGAAGAGGCCATTGTCACATCTGAGAGTAAACACCCCCTGCAGAAGATCGAGGTTGTTCCTCCTGCCCTTGTGCACACTATCTCAGGCATCCTGTGCTTTGTGGGGCTTTCGTTTTGGGTGTGTGAGGCATCAGAGGAGGGCTGAGGTCGGGCTGAGGTCCCCATGGAAAACTGGGAAAATTAAATGCTTTGATACTGTGGTTGAGGGACCAGAGGAGTCACCGTCTGCTCCAAGCTTTACACCCCTGGAGATGCTAAAGGAAATTTTTCTGATATTTCAGCAGCAATTTGGTGGTGGATTCCAAAAGTTCCCATCTCTCTGTGACCCTCAAGGGGGTGCTCCATCTGTCCCTCAGCACTCATGGGTCTGTGACGTGCAGCTGGGGCCTCTCAGGAAGGGCTGGAGGTGGTGTTCAGAAAGCCAAGACACCCCCAAATTCAGAGGTCCCACCTGCACCGGCACCTCCAAACCCTTTTTATCCCCCCCACCTCATTACGCCGCAGCTGGATCGGCGGTGGCCCTGCACGTGTCAGGATGCCCTCTCTGGAGTTATTAGTCTTCACAGTGGGAAGAGAAAAATCATCAAAGGCTGGGCTTGGCGTCTCCCCTGCCGTGTCGCTGTGCTGGGGGATGGCAGCAGCGGGGGGCTGTCGGCGCCGGCCAGCCCCGCTGTGTCCCTTTGAACCGGGGCCCTGGGGAGAGCACTGCTGCTCCGTCTCCAGCCCCCTCTCTGTTTTTTATCATTTTGAAGGCAATTTAGCAACTAAACCCAGCGTGGAGCACCAGCTGTGTTAGACAAGTTGTTGCTCTGGGTGCCCTGAGCCAGGGTGATGCCCGTGGCACAGGCGGCCCCGTGCTGGGGATGTGCTACGTGGTGTGGTGATGGTCCCCAAACCTCTGCGAGGTACCACTGCTGGGGTAGGAAAATACAGGCAGAAATACAGCTCCTTGTCCTGTTTGTCCCCAGGGGCCAGTGTCCAAGAGGGATGTCCCCAGCTCCTCTGTGCCATCTCATAAGAGGCACTGAGTAATGGGCTGGGGTGTGTGGGGGGTTATTCCCCTGCCAGGGATTTGCCTGTTTTGGGATGTTTTGTGTTCAGGAGTGTCTCACAGTGGGCTGGAAAGAGCCCACAGCCACCCACGACCACACATGGCTTCGGTGCCAGCCTCTGCCTCCATCAGAGCAGTGTGTTGGGCTCACCACCTTGCAAAAAGCAAATTGGCAAATGACTTTGACCATGGAGGCTAGTAATAAAAATGGATAAGCACTGTGGAGAAACATTTGCTTCCTGACCCTCTGCTTTTCCTTTGCTTCTGAGTGTGGGTCTGCAGCTTCACACTTTTTTTCCATGCTCACACTGCTCTTCTCCAGGTTTTTCTTGATTTAGCTGCTTCACTTTCTTAAGACAAAGTGAGGAAAAAGATGCTGCTTTCAGGTGAATTGGGAAAAAATAGAGATGGTAACAAGCAGGAGAGAAGCCAAGGGCAAGAAGGACCAATACATTCCTGAAGCCCCCTATACCTGTTTGCAACGCCTGAACCAGCTTTGGTCTCAGCAATGCCCACCTGAGAGGTGCTCAGGACCTCCTCTGTTCCTCTGGGGGATTTGAGGCTGCTTTTTTAGACCTGTCTCCAACCTGATGCTCCCACAGGAACCTTCTCTCTGCCTTTTCTCCTAACAGGATTCATACCTGGCTAGGGTACATCTTGTCATGTGTTCCTTATAGACCAGAGTTGGCTATGACAAATTATGTGCAGCATTTCCAAAATATTTTTCTGTTTGGGGCAGAGAAGCCTGGCAGTTCTCTTTTTCCCCAAGGTGCAACACAGCCCTAGAACATGGTGGGGCTGTCAAAGTCCTTCTGCCCTTCTCTGGGCTCTCGAGAAGGCTCCAATGCTGCAGTGTCACCATCCTTAGAAAACTTTCTCAAGCCACTTGAAGCCAGGGTCATTTTGTGTCTCTTCCTTGAACTTGTCAGATTTTTGTTTCATAAAATGGTAGCAGCTGAAACCACACCTCACCATCCCTACCTGCAGCTTCCACTATTTTTAGGGGCTCTTGAAAGCATGTTCACACTAAGCATCGTGATGCCGAGGGCAGCTTGGTGTTTAATGAGAGATTTTTTCCTGCTCTGTTACCTGTTCCTGATGTCCAGGTGCTGCTTCGTGCAGCTCTGCCTGGAAGGGCTTGTGATGCTGGAGGTCTCTTTTACACAAACTTTTGGCCTCCACCAGGTCATGACTGTGATGAAGTCTCTTTAGCCTAGCAGAACCATCTTGTCAGAGCCTGTTTACCTGGATAACTTGTAGCTGTAAGCTGGTATTTATGTTTTTTGGGGCGGAGGTTGAGCTGCCATGCTGACTTTTGTTGGGCTCATCAGCTCACTCCCAGCTCCAGCCCAACCAGGTGGCCTCCAGGTGACCTGGAAGAGATGTCTGCAAATCTTCTGCTCTCTGCCCCTATCCCAAGGTGAGAGCAACTGTGCCTGAAACATTTCTGACCACTGTTTGTCTAGTATGCTCTGAACCCTCCAATACTGGAGTGATGTGCTGCTGCCACGGGTCAGTCCCCAGAGAAACCACATTGGCGCTTGTTCAACAAAGCAGGATTTGCCAAATCCCTTGGCAAACTTGGGAGTGACGTGTTCTGGATATGACCTCCTCTGTTTTCCCCGGGTGGCCTTTTTATCTGAAAACTCATTTCAACCCTTTGGTTTAGATAGTTTTGCCGTTGGTTTTTTTTTTTTTTATTTACAGTGATGTCAAGTTGACTCGGTGTCTGTTCACTCAGTAGCATCTAATTTTGCTCATGAAGGCGAGCTCATCTTTGTGCTTTATTGGTGATGGCAGTGAGAAGCTTTTTGTGTTGTGTGTATTTTGGGTACCAGACTGAGATCCACGCCTCCGCACTGCATCTTTTACCCAACGTGTCCAGACCCTAAATCTTCTTCATTTTTTTAAAAACTCAGACCTTTTTGATCATGGGTAGCAGATACATTTGATCAGATGTTTTTGGGCTTTTTTTTTGGTGTGTGTGTGTGTGCTGCTCTTCAGCTGTTTTAAACAAATCTGTCTGGTGCTGTTTGTGTGCTCACAGTCTGTCTCCCTGCTTTGATATGCATTGTTAATTAGCTGCTTTTCGGCTCTTACTCTAATGTTTCCTGAATAGGATGCAGTTTATAGCAATCCTACCAGCCCTGCTTCATCTTTGCTCATCAACCCAAATTTCTGTGGTTCTTTCTGTGATATAACTTGGCGAAAAATCAAATCAGCTCATTCTGTCCTTCGTTAATAAACTGTTACCTGCCTGCATTGGTACTTTTTCATCCCAGCCCTTAGATCCATCACACACGTGGCTTTTCCCCTCCCCACGTGCAGTTCCCCGGGTGCCCTTTTCAGCATCCCCCGTCGAGATTTAAGGTGCTCTGCATTTAAAGGAGTCTTTATCAATGTGCTCTTTCGACTGGTAATGGGCTTCACCCCGGCCTGGGGAGGTTTTAAGCCAGTTTAAGGTGATATGGTGAACACGTCAGGCTGGGTGCTCTCATCCTGCTGTAACAGTTGGCAAACTGTCCCACCCCAGTCCTGCCCCCCACCCCCCTGCAGATGTTTTTTCCAGCGCAGGACCCGAATTAGTGCATCAGCCTGTGTCCTGCTCACCCAGCTCCCTTCCCTTTCCCTCTCATCCCCATCCTACCTCTTCTGCACACGGATATCCCCATCCTGGCAGTGCACCTGCTCGTCCTACCCCATCCCCACTCATCATCCACTCCCCATCCCGTAGAAAAGTGAGGGACACACTGAAGTAACAAGGA
>VZTF01006494.1:329821-443753 GCA_013397755.1 Cnemophilus loriae | reverse complement strand
AAGAGCTGCTTGCGAGGGATGGCAGGGCGGGAGGGGGGTGGGCTGGGAAGGGGAGAGGCATCGGCAGCTGAAACCCGAGCAAAGCTGTTGCAAAGCGAAGTGAAGTTGGGGAGGAGCTGCAATGGGCATTGCCGATTGGAGATGTCACTCGGTGCCCGTGTGACATCTGCTCTCTGCTCTTCCGCCATCAGGGTGGTTCTGGGTCGTCGTGGGTCCCCGCTTTGGGGTCCTGAGGTGCTGTGGGGATGCTCTGATCTGTTCACCCTGGGCGTGGCCATCCTTGTGCCGCGCCTGGTCGGAAGCCCTGAAGAGCACAGAAGGTCAAGGAACCCGATGTGGAGTCACCTATTCCAGCGTGTGACAACCGACCACTTTCGCCTCCAGTGACATTTCAGTCACACTCCCGTGCAGCAACTTCTTGTGCTTTCTGCAAAGACCCTCTCCTGCAGCCCCTCCAGCCTCCTGCCAGCTCCCCTCAAACCAGCTGCTCCAGGTTGGCTCGTGGTGGTCACATCCTGCCAGCTCTAGGCTTATTCCTCATCCCACCCATCTTGTCCAGGAGAGTTTTGCAGGCAGTGAGGACAAGCTGGAGCACAGTTCTTAATGTTAGAAGTCAGTCTGGCCTCATCCCCTGGGGGCCCTGTTGAGCTGGTTCAAAGAAGAGCCAGGTTTGGAGGGCTTAGCAGGTGTTTTGTGAGCCTTTATTCAAGGCCAGATGTGGAGCAAAGCATCCACATAATGGTCCATCTAGAAAAGCCAAGAGGCTGAAGATCATCCTGGGGATGCACTGGCAGCACTTTGGCCTTGGGAACTTGCTGGCTGAGTGTGAGGAATTTGCTGGTTCTCAGGTGCCCTGGTAGTCCCCCATTTTGTTGTTTCAGATGCCTACCTGAGTGCAAAGGCTTGCAAGGAGCTGAGAGCTGTCATTTCTGGCCCATTTAATCCAACCTGATCAGCTGCAGAGACGCTGATCAGTCTCACTTTTCTTTGTGAGCTCTGAAGACTCTGCAGCCAAAATACCCACCAAGAACAACCCAAACCAGAGCAGTGAGGTGCTTCCAGTGATGGCAGAAAGCAGGAAGGGAGGCAGCCATGTGGGGACACACACAGAGGAAGGAGGAGGTGAAACAGTGACAGAGGCACCAGGGGCAAAAGGCGACAGTGGGGGAGGTAAGGTGTGCCTGGGGGAGGCGATGCTGCCCTGTCCTCTGCAGCAGAAGGCACAAGTCAGCAAGAGTGTGTGGGTGGAAATATCAGTGCTGAGCTCCTGGAGAGCTTCCTTGGAGATGAAGATGGGTAAGTGTCTCTTGTTGAGCTGGAGTTCTTGTACGGAGGTCGTCTCAAGGCTCTGCAGAAGGTCCATGTCCTCACAGACCCAGTGGTGCCTGGCAGCACTGACTCTCCCTTGCCATGTGGCTAAAGGCTGAACATTGCATTTAAGGGGTTTTTTCTGACCTCAAGTAAGGGAAAAGTGCGACAGGCTGGGGAGATGCCACTCAGTCCCCTCCTGGAGCACAGAAACCTCTTCCCTGGATCAAAGCCTTCCTCGGTTTTTACAAGGACATGTAGCGTTAGGACCAGGGGTAATGGGTTCAAACTGACAGAGGGCAGGTTTGATTAGGTATTAGGATGAAATTCTTCACTATGAGGGTGGTGAGGCCCTGGCACAGGTTCCCCAGAGAAGCTGTGGCTGCCCCATCCCTGGAAGTGTTCAAGGCCAGGCTGGATGGAGCTTGGAGCAACCTGGTCTAGTGGAAGAGGGGTAGAATGAGATGGTCTTTAAAGTCTCTTTCAGCCCTGGCCATTCTGGGACTCTGTGATTACGAGAATTTTAGCCACATTTGGAAATTCCATCCTGGGTGGACACAACATTGCCTAGGTGCTGATTTCAATCTCCCGGGTGGGTCCTGGGTGTGTTGACATCCATGGGCTCACAGATGTGCCACCAGGCAGAGGTCTGGCAGTCCCTGTGCTTCTGCAGCACCTGTGCCAGCACTGAGCTCTGCTGCAAGCCAAGAGCAGCTTTCCACAACCACTTTTCCACCCGAGTTGATGGGGAACAATGCCTTGCTTCTATACAGCCTCTGCTTTTGTTCCCGGCGTGACGTGCTCCTCAGAAGCAAGAATAAAACCCATCTGCGGGAGCGCTGGAAGGTGGGGGCGTGAAGCATTCAAGGTGTTGGCGAGACACGAGGAGCACATCTCTTTCTGGACGAGGCTGACCTCATTCAAGGCAATCTGATCTGTGGGCTGAATGTAATCCCCGGCTCCCAGCCGACTGGACAGGAAAACGGCATTGTGTCCCAGTGAGGAATGAGAAGGCGTGCTGTAATCCTTCAGTCGGGATCTTTTTATTATTATTATTATTATTATTTTTGTCCTTGCTGAAATAACTTCAGATTAGAAATTAACCTGCTTGTGCAGGAGAGCTGTAATTGCCTCTAGAGAAAATCCCTGGGCTTGTCACTGGCACCTGACACTCTGACTCTGAATTTTAGCAGCAGTGATGCGATGGGATGGAAAATCTCCTTCTCTCCCCAGCTCTGAGCTCTTGCAAAGGGGATTTGGAGTTTTAGGGTTTGGGAGCGGGGTTCATGTTGCCTGATTCAAAGCCCACCATGGTTGGGTCTCTTGTCAGTCTCACTCTGCAAGTGATAGTCTACCAGCAGGGCTGTGCTGCTGGGGGTTCATACTGGGGATGGGGCCATCAGCTCTCCAGGCTCCTGCTTGGCTCCAAGCTTCCACCTTGTCTTCCAGCCCGCTTTGCAAAGCTCCCCCTCCTGGAACAATGAAGCACAAGGGTAGTAAGGCAGGTGGTGAAACTGCAGTCCCAGACTTGATGTGCTCCCTGGCAAAAGCCTCACAGAGAGAGGGTCCCGCTGTGGTTTGGTTTTCTTTTTGCAATTCAGTAGCTGTGATGCAAATCCCTAAAACAGGACCAGGCAGGTGGTACCGAGCATGGAGGTATGTGGGGATGGCTGGAGTGCACTGTACCCCAAAATAACAGATGCAATACACCACTGGCCTATTGGGAGGTTGGGGCTGGGATGAGAATCTGATGCTGTCGGGACCCCAAAATTAAGGTCTCGGATCTGAGGCTGTTTTATCCTGTTGTCCCGGCTTGGTTTGAGTCATCCTACCCTAGGACCCTTCTGCCTGTGAGCTGGAGGCTAAGCAGGGGAAGCATTTTGGGCTGTGAGTGGCAGTGGGGACATGATGCTGGTGTGATGCTCCTGGGTTTCTTTTCCAGGCCTTGGCCATACACCATCTTCCAGCGCGGCTTCGACTTGGTGCTGGGCGAGCAACCCTCTGACAAGATTTTTCGGTAAGCATTGAAGGCAACCTGCTCAGCACATTTTGGGCCTTAAACACGACTCAAGGCATGCAGGTAGCCCAGCTGGCAGGGCTGAGCACAGCTGTCCTGTGCCACCTCCTGGGGACATGCGAGCATGGCTGGGAAGATCCCCCTGCAGCTGTCAAGTGGGTGCTGGATACCCAGCAGTCAGTTCCTCCTCTCTGTTCATGGTGAGAGTGAGTTTTAGGTTCTGAAGGTGGGTTTCTATGGAAAATGAAAGCAACTTTTTTTTTTTTTTAATTACTCAAGTTACATCCAATTTTTGGGAATCAGTGGGTGTATTTGGAGGAGCCACACCACTTTACCCTGCCCACACATCTTAGTTTGGGCTGGCATCCCCGCAGGGCACCAGGGAGGCTCAAGGGCTTGGTTCTGGGCAGAGACAGCCTTCCAGACTCAGCACTTCCCTCTGTGCCAGCCTTTGCTGCTCTCCCCGGCAGGTTCACCTACACCTTGGGGGAGGGCATGTGGCTGCCCCTGAGCAAGAGCTTCGTCATCCCGCCGGCCGAGCTGGCCATCAACCCCTCAGCCAAGTGCAAGACTGACATGACGGTGATGGAGGATGCAGTGGAGGTCAGGTAGGTGCGACGGCAGGGCGAGGGAGTTCAGGAGGGGTTTCAGCCAACAGAGCTGGGATCCCCATCCCACGTTTTGCAGGTGGAGATTAATACATCCATTAACCTGCCCCTTTTTTGTGCCTGCAAAGCTGAGCCTTTGGCAGTATTCCTCCTCGTCTCAGTAGCTCCTGCATCCTTCGAAAAGCTTGGCTGCCATCCAGTTCACTGTCAGCCCGAGAAAAGCCTGAGCTCTGGAAAAACCCACGCAGCAGCCACGGTCGTGCACGCGTCCACAACATCTCATTGAAGCAGTGACGCATCTCCTCTTCCCCCTCCTCGCAGGGAAGAGCTGATGACCTCATCCTCCTTCGACAGCCTGGAGGTCCTTCTTGACTCCTTTGGCCCCGTTCGTGACTGCTCCCGGGACAACGGGGGCTGCAGCAAGAATTTCCGCTGCATCTCGGACCGCAAGCTGGACTCGACGGGCTGTGTGGTGCGTGACCCCCGGGGACCTGCGAACCTCCCTTGGTGTGAGCAAGGAAGGGGCGGACAGAAAGGGAATCCTTCCTCCCTTACTGTCACTTCGGGGTGGATCTTTTGAGGTTGATTTTGTAGCAGGAAGATGTTTTTGGGCTGGCATCTCCTCTGTTGCTGCACACGCGCACACACACACACACACACACAAGGCAGTAAAAGTCCATGTTTGTTGGCTTTGTGGAAGGCTCCATATCACTCATATATGTGCCCTGTCACCACCACAGCTACTCTGCCCCAAAATGGGGGGTCTGTGGGGCTGGGGTGCACTGCTGCACTGTCACCAGAGCTGTCACTGTCACCAGAGATTGGGGTGAAGAGGCTGTGAGTGTGGGGCAGACAGTGGGTTTGGAAAGGGCAGCGCCGCTTTGTCAGTCACTGGAGCTGGGTTGCTGGAGAGTGGGGTTGATACCAGCACATTGTCTTGGTGGGGGATGGCTTGGAAGGCTCTCACCTCAGGGGATACACTCCTGACGGCTGCAGAGAGGCTTTGGTGCAGGAGGAATATCTGCAGCTGTGGATGGTGCTGCTGCTGTCCTTCCTGCACTGCTCAGGCTGCAGTTTCCAGTGGAGAGCAATGCCGGAGCCCTGCCCTCCACCTCAGCGCCAGAGGCAGATTTCTTCCCAGGGGTTTTCACCTCTTACTTCCCCCACCCCACCAGTGCCCGACGGGGCTGAGCCCCATGAAGGACGGCACAGGCTGCTACGACCGTCACGTCGGCGTGGACTGCTCCGATGGCTTCAACGGGGGCTGCGAGCAGCTGTGCCTGCAGCAGATGGTCCCCCTGCCCGAAGACCCCCTGCTCTACAACATCCTCATGTTCTGTGGGTGAGTGACCTGTCACCTCCCTGGCCACAGGGACACCCCCAAAGTGCTCCTGTCCATTGCTGCTGCCACCCTGAGCTTGTGGGGTTGGGATGGAGCGGGTCTCCTGTTCTTGTGGCTGTCCCCACTGAGGGGGGCTGCAGCTGACAGTGGACCTCGTGCTGGCTTCCCAGGTGCATTGAGGACTACAAGCTGGGCACGGACGGGCGATCGTGCCAGCTGATCTCGGAGTCGTGCCCTGAGGTGGGGGACTGCGGCGAGCCCCGCGAGCTGCCCATGAACCAGACGCTCTTCGGGGAGATCTTCTATGGCTACAACAACCACTCCAAGGAGGTGGCACCAGGGCAGGTGCTCAAAGGGACGTTCAGGTGAGTTGCAGACATGGGGAGGGGACCCCAGCAGGGTCAGACCTCACCATCCTCTCCAAGAAGCAGGCACGGGAAGGAGCCTGGGGCTGGACCGTGGCAGACTGCCTGGTCCATCCATGTCTGGCTTCGCTTTGGAGAAGATGGAGGGGCTGGTGGGGAGGGTGCATCTGACACTTTCCACCAAGAGTAGACATCTTTTTAATCTGTGCCTGAAGGAGAGGAGAAGTGCCAGGTGGTTTTTCGGGATGGGTCACTTGCTGGCGGGGATGATCCCAGTCATTTCTGCTGCCCTCCAACCTTGCTCTTCTCTCTGCCATTAACTTCCAGGCAGAACAACTTTGCCCGGGGCCTGGAGCAGCAGCTGCCTGATGGGCTGGTGGTGGCCACGGTGCCCTTGGAGAACCAGTGCCAAGAGCAGCTCTCGGACCCTACGCCTGACCCTGAGTTCCTCACTGGTGAGTGAGTCCAGCTGGATCCATGTCTCTCCCAGTGAGGCAGCTGCCAGCATGTCCAGCTTCAGCACCTTAACCTCCCACAGGATATATCTACTGTGGGATAGATCTAGTCTGGTTTTAGCATCCTGTGCTCAGCTGCACGTAGAGGAATCAGCAGCTGAGGGTTGGTTCCTCCTTCCAGTAAGAGGAAGGCATTAAAAATGAAGGAAAGGCTGTAAATTAATTGGGTGTAAAAGCTCAAGCATCCATCAAATATTTGGGGCATTTGCAAAAGGATTTTTTTTTTTTTTTTTTTGGAGGCAAAAAGGGTTTTCCAGCTACCTTTGATTTCTTTGCTGATGTAAAGAAGCATTCAAAACCCAGTGCCACCAAACCACCAAACCAAAATGTTTTGGTTTGCCGTGCCAGAGCATCATGGGCCATGAGTGACAGGTTCCTAGACAGCCTTCAATGATTTACCTTTTTTCCAAGTTGCCAGTACCCATAAATAGCCTTTGTTTCCTTGATGTTTGTTGCTGTTGGCTGAAATGGCCCTGACATTGAGAAGCTACTAAGTACAGGATGTGTCTAGTGAGGTGTTTTGGTCTCATACGAGACTTTGTGCATTCCCTTTGTCTGGCAGAGCTTCCAGGAGGATTTTGGGGAGCACACATGGACTGTATCCAGGGTCTGGTGGATGCTGATTGCCCTGACAGGGTGCAGGCAGATTCAGCAGGGAGGAGGGTGCCGGTGGGTCTTGGAGGGCTGAGTTTCCCCTAGAGAGCTGGATGGGTGGGTCACTCCTGCTTCCCTGGGGATGCTCAGCCCTGCCTGGAGGTGCTGGAGGACACCTGCCTCTCAATGGGGCTCTGCTGCCTGTGACATGGTTACATGGATGTCAGGAAGGCACTGCCACCACAGCCCCAGCGTCACAGCGGTGTCGGTGGGACTGGGACTTCACTGGCAATTATGCTGGGGAGGTAAAAGCCAGCAAATTATCCTATCCATTTCCCACTGCTCTGCTGGCTTTGTGGCTGATTAAGGGGAAAAAAAAAAAGGGAGGAAAAAAGGAAAAGAAGTAAAATATTCTCTGCTTGTCAGAAGCTTGGATATCGCTGTGAATACACGAGAGGCAGAGCTGCTGAGTAAGGAAGGGCTGTTTTTGCATAAACACTTTGCAGGGAAGAGCAAGGCTTTGAAGCTGTCGGCAGCAGCCAGCACTGAAGAGAGAGGTGCTGGAAGGCAAAGGATCTTATCCTGCTTATACTCTGCCTTCAGGTCTTGTTACAGAGAGGGGGATGCCCGCTGTTATCCTCCTGAACTCCTGCTGGGTGCCTGTTTAGCAGCAGAGTTTTTCAGCAGGCGTGACGTGCTGGCTGAGCAGCACTGGAGCTGCGAGGGACGAGGTGGCCTGTCCCAGCATCCTGCTGTGGCACTCTAGGGATGCTCCAGTCACCAAATTCAGAGCCACGAGCACCCTTCAGTTGCCTTGCTGGGGCTTTGTCTGAAGCTTGGTGGGCTCTCTGTCCCTCTGCTCCTGGAAGCTGAGCTGCCATGTGCCTTGGGCAGGAGTAAGTGGCCACCCAGCCCGTGTCTCCATGAATTTCTGTAACTCACAGCTAAATGGCTGAAGAATGGGATGTCTTTGAAGGAGAAGGACAAACCCTGGGTCCTGTTCAGCCCCAGCATTGCCATAATGTCCTGGGGGAACATTAGCATCAACAGGCGAGCGATTTCCCCGTCCATCTGTTGCCCACTCAGCTCAGTCCCAGCTGAAGGGGACCCAGGGCCTCTTGGCCGGTCGCACTTGGGCACACGTGGCGTGACGGTGACCGTTTCCAGGCCTGCAAACGGCTCATTAAAAACCGCAGCTCTCATTAGTGACATAATTAGCACACCTGGGCATGCCTTGGGAGTGGGCACTGGGAAGGAAGCAGGAGGGGATGCAGGAGGAGGCTCATTATCTTCCAGCGCAGAGTCCCGGACAAACAAGCCTACGTGTTTTCCTTCAAAGCCATCATTTTAATTGCTGGGGGCCACCTGACCCTCAGCTCTGAATGCCTCCCTGGCATGTGGTGTATACACAACCCTTTTCCCTGGCTTCTTCCAGCCTTGCTGGCTGTGTTGCCCCAGGCACGAAGGGCTGCAGCCATCCCCGTGGTGAGGTATCGCTCGGCAGTGGCATTGAGTCCGTGTGTCCTTTCTCTGGCAGGGATGGTGAACTTCAGCGAGGTGTCCGGGTACCCCCTCCTGCAGCACTGGAAGGTGCAGTCCATCATGTACCATGTCCGGCTCAACCAGATGACCATCTCCCAGTGTAAGTGTGCAGGGATGGGGGAGCGAGGGGAGAAAGGATGGCAAGAAGTGACATAGATTTCTGCTGGCAAGTAATGGGCTCGAAGGTTGGTTGCCCACTGCGAGTGTGTAGGGAGGTGGCAAGGGTTTGGTGGGCTCTGGGAACTGAGCATCTCCTCCATCTCCTTCCCAGCCTTCAGCAATGCACTCCATTCCCTGGATGGAGCCACTTCCCGTGGAGATTTTGTGGCACTGCTGGACCAGTTTGGCAACCACTACATCCAGGAGGCAGTGTATGGCTTCGAGGAGTCCTGCTCCATCTGGTATCCCAACAGGCAGGTCCAGCGGCAGCTCTGGCTGGAGTACGAGGACATCAGCAAAGGTAGGAGCCCTGCTTGTCCTTGGGAAGGGTACTCATAGCCACCCCGTGGGGAGTGGGGTTTGCTTTTGGCACAGCAGAGAAAGTGCCCAGCCTGTGTCAGGACTGTGTCCCACGTCACTGTCTCACCTACACCCTGCTCTCGCAGCCTTTGAAGCCGGCCGAAAGATTCATGTGGATTGCAGCAGGCACTGGTCCAGGCCAGAAAGAAAGATCAATACCCATAGCCCCGGGGAGATGAATGACAAGTGCACCAATCCCACCAAGCCAATCCTGCCTCCTTCTGGACTTAGCTGTTGTCTTTAATCTTATTCTTTCCTTCCTTTTGTCTCTGCCATATCTAGTCTCTTCCATTTGCATCCCGCGGCCAGACTTTTCTCCCTCCAATGTTTTTCCTTCTCCCGGGCTGTCAGTGCTGTGCTTTTAATGCCTGGGGACCAGTTAGGAGCTGGGAGGTTCATCATGGTGCACAGGGCATCTGGCACTGCTGCATCCCCTCCGGTGCCCTGGCTGCAGTGAGCTGTGATGGATCCCCAGTGGAAGAGGTGGTGCCTGCTTTGGATGGCAGCTTTACAAAAGCTGAGGCAGCCTAACTCCTGCCTGCTGCCATCTGTCCTCAGGACCGTGGCACCTTGGTCTAGTGGAAGGTGTCCCTGCCCAAGGCAGGAGACTGGAACGAGATGGTTTTTAATGTCCCAGGTGCAGGCAGTGTGATCTTGGAGCTCACAGGCACCATAACAGACACATCATTTCCATCATGAAGCTTCCTGATTCTCAGTATTGGCACCAGCCTATGGTGCTGCTCTTGCTGTGTCCCAGCCACAGAGACATTTGTTATGTCCCCAGGGCTCTTGTGTGGGAAGGGCTTCTTTCAAAGCCTGAGTCTGGATCCTGTGGGCTCAAGCCTCCTGGAGCCTGGACTTCTTCAGAAGAAGTACAGTACCTGGAAAAGTACAGACCCGTTGCTGTTTTGCTGTAGGCTGTCTCCAGATGCAGCACCTCTTGATTGCGAGTACTTCTCTTTTTTTCTCCTGCAATTTCCTCCGCTTTGATTTTCCTGCTTGGAGGCTTTTCAGGTCTGGCAGCCTTTTTCCACCCACAATATCACATTTCGGTTTTACTCTGGCACCTGCCACTTTCCTTCTTTTGCTTTTTGTTTGCAAACGTCAGGGGCTGGATATCGATTGAGAAATTGCAAGAGACAAATCATTCCCTGGCTCCTCTGCTTTTCCTCAGTGCCTGCTAAGCTGCAGTTCACAGCCAACCTAAAGTGATCCATCTCCAGCTTCTTAGGGGAGCAGAGCAACACTTTTGTATCCCAGGTTTTGTTTTAGCAGCCTTGTTTTCTTTGCAGGAGTCTCAAGGATGGGCTAGTGCTGGCCCATTTCTCCACAATTCCTTGCTACAGGGAGATTTTCCTGTTGAGCCATGGACATGCTCCGTGGTGGCTCCCCACAGCAGCCAGCCTGTACTGACTCACCACTAGTGATGGCCTGAGCCTGCCCTAGGGGTGAGGCTTTGCCTGGTCGTCCTTCAGCTTCCTCCAACCCTGCCAACCATCTTCAGTGGTCCCTCTAGGCCCCTCTTTCTTCTGTATAAATCCAGGGACATCCTTTGGCAGGAATTTTGTGCGAAAAGCACTGTTTTCCTTCATGGCAAGGCTCGCCATGGCAGGGTGATGCTACCCAGGGCATAGCAGTGATGGGCAGATTTTACCTTTTTGACTTCTGTGCAAGGGCTTGTTCCTCTTGTGCCAAAATATTTCCTGCTATGTAGAGCCAGGAGGGCTTTTGCAGGAGAGTGGTTCGGCAGGGGGCTTTGGTGGGGAGTCAGTGTGGCGTGAAGGTGCCCAGGCAGGTCCTTCACGAGTCTCCAGCCACATGAAGGAGGCTCCCTCTCGTGGGGACCTGCTGCAAGGGTGGTCTGTCCCAGTCCAGGTGTAGGGATGGGGCTGGGGAAACTGAGGCACTGGGAGACCAGAGGACCTGCAATCAGAGAGGCCAGGGTGGGCTTTTCAGTCCTGATTCCTCCTCTGAAGACCAGTGAGTATGTCATCCCTACAGAGCAAACAGCTCTTAAGGATACAGGGGGCTCTTCGGAAGCACTGCCTCTCTCCTGGGTGGAAGGCAGAGCTCTGGCTGCCTCATATTCCATCACCAATGGCTTGGAGCCCACCCTGGTGTCACTTTTCCCCCCCTTCTCCAGGCAACTCCCCCTCAGATGAGTCAGAGGAGCGGGAGCGGGACCCCAAGGTGCTGACATTCCCCGAGTACATCGCCAGCCTCTCCGAGTCCGGCACCAAGCGCATGGCAGCCGGCGTGCGGATGGAGTGCCAGAGCCGCGGGCGCTGCCCCTCCTCCTGCCCGCTCTGCCACGCCGCCTCCAGCCCCGACGTGCCAGCCGAGCCCATCCTGCTGGAGGTCACCAAAGCAGCCCCCCTCTACGAGCTGGTCACCAACAACCAGACCCAGCGGGTGAGGAGCCACGTGCTGGGGGTGATGGAGTGGGCAGGAGGGGTGGCAGGACAGCGTCGTGGTTGTCTTTGGAGGCAGCTTGCCTAGATACCATCATGCCAAGCCGTGGCAGCCCTTGCCCATTGGCCAGCCCTGCTCTCCAGGGTGGATGGACTGTGCTGAACCCACCAGGGGATGGATGAACACTGGCACAAGTGGTGGTGGGATGGGAGCTCACCTGCCCAGTGCTCAAGCCCTTCTCCTCTCTCTCAGCTCCTGCAGGAGGCCACCATGAGCTTGCTGTGGTGCTCGGGCAGTGGGGATGTCATCGAGGACTGGTGCCGCTGTGACTCGAGTGCCTTCGGGGCTGACGGGCTGCCCACCTGTGCACCTCTCCCACACCCCATGTAGGTCTCCACATGTGCCCAGCCTGGCTGTTTGGTGTGATGGGTCTGTGAAGAGGTGGTGATGGCCAGCAGTGTGGTGGCAGGAGGTGGTGGGGCTGTGTGCCTGTATGTGACAGGTTTGCAAACTGATGGGTGACCTGGAAATCAGGCGGAGAGTACAGAGTTGCAGTGTCTTTTCTAAGTTCAGCTGAGGACTGCGGAGCTCGTTGTGGATCCATCCTGGTAAAGCAACCCCAGGGAATGAGTCCTTTGGACCAACATGCCCAGAGCGAGGAGGGGAAAGGGAGGGGCAGTCATTGCTCTCCTGAGGTTGCTGTCTCCTGTGAGTTAATGGCTTTGAATGCCTTTTGCTGTGAGAGAGTAATGCAAAAATTGTCCCCTAGCCTGCGTCTCTCCACTGTACATGAGCCCAGCAGCACACTGGTGGTACTGGAGTGGGGCCACTCGGAGCCCCCCATTGGGGTGCAGATCGTGGACTACCTCCTCCGTCAAGAGAAAGTCACCGACAGAATGGACCACTCCAAGGTGGAGACAGGTGAGTGGGGACTCCATGGGTTCTCTAGGGAGAGTGGGATGGAGATGTTAGAAGAGAGCCTCTGTCTTTCTCTTTGCAAGGGGATCAAATCAAATGCAACGAATCCAATATCCCGTGGAAGAGAGAGCAGCCCTTCTCCTGCCCACCATGCTGCAGAAGGGGCAGCTCCATACCGTAGGGATGAACATTTCTGGAAAAGCAATGGGTCCAACTTGACACCAACTTCATGCATTAGCCCTGGTCCCCCTTGGCACCAGGCAGTGTGGTAGCAGGCACAGGCTCTCCACAGCCCCAGGGACACCCGTGTCATCACCGGTGGCACATCCTCCCCTCTCTCCCTAGAGACGGTGCTGAGCTTCGTGGATGACATCATCTCTGGTGCCAAGTCGCCCTGTGCCATGCCAGCCCAAGTGCCTGACAGACTCTCCTCCACCATCTCCCTCATCATCCGCTGCTTGGAGCCCGACACCACCTACATGTGAGTGCCCTGTGTCGTGCCTGTGGCAGTGCCAACGCCCTGACCGTGGTCGTCCTCTTTGATGCCGCCTGTATTTCCACGTGGCCTTGGGAGCCCAGAGCTTTGGTTTTTTTCCCTTCTCACCCAGGTTCACGCTCTGGGGAGTTGACAACACAGGAAGACGTTCCAGGTCCAGTGATGTGACGGTCAAGACGCCCTGCCCTGTGGTAGATGATGTGAAAGCTCAAGGTGAGATTTAGGGAGCTGCTGGATTGTGATGCTCGGGACCGACAACAGGGAGTTCCTCCTTCCAGCATGTTTCCATATGTGTCTCGTGTGCTGGCTGTGACATCTCCTACACCCACAGTGGCCCTGGAGCTGCCACACGGTGTGGAGGGCTGAGATGGGGGGCTGCAGGAGGCACACGTCCTCTCTGGAAACAAAAGTGAATAAATGGTGTTTCACTAACGCTATCTGATGGCATCACCCATTTCTTTTCTCAATTAGACCAAACTGTGGGAAGCTAACCTGGACTGAGTCCAGGCAATGCCATCTAGTCTGTTGCTCCTCTGCTGGGACCTTGTCCTGATACGATGCGAATCATAACTCAGTGGACAAATCTTGGTTCTGGTCTTGGTTTGCCTAGAACTGAGCTTTAGCCCTGGTGGGCTTTATTCATGCCTTTCCTTGCACTCCACTGAACACCCCCTGTCCTTCTGCCCAGAAATAGCAGACAAGATCTACAACCTCTTCAATGGCTACACAAGTGGCAAGGAGCAGCAGACAGCCTACAACACTCTGCTGGACCTGGGCTCCCCCAGCCTCCACCGAGTCCTTTACCACTACAACCAGCACTACGAGAGCTTTGGGGAGTTCACCTGGCGCTGTGAAGATGAGCTGGGGCCCAGGTAGGCTCGGGAGCTGAGTTGGCTAAGCAGGCAGGCCTGTCCACCAGCAGGCTTGTCCCTCATGGGTATTGGTCACCAGGAAGGCATCTTGTTATCAAATCTCATGATATGATGATGGATGATAGACCTCAGAGTGCCACATTGGGGTTTCTATTTTGCTGGATGCTGTGTGTGTGCAAGAACCATTAACATAGGACAAGGTGGAAGGTGGTTGACTGTTGTCAACCCAACATCCTTGCCCATCCCATCAGCCCTGTTCTGTCTCTAGAGTTTGGCCTAGTATGTTCATGCTATGCAGAGTGGCAAAGGGGTGGGATTCTCTTTTTTCCTTGGTAGCTGATGCCACAGGCAAAAAGGCAGAAGGTCTTGGAAAAATAACGCACCTTTGAGGAATGAAGATTGGATTCTGCTTTCTGCCTTTTCCTGGGCTTTGGCTTGAGTTGAATGCACCTCTGTGTGCTGAACTCTGTCAACTTGTGGTCCCCAGCAGGCAGAGGACTGACTTTAGGTCTGAATTGTGCATTTCCTCGCTTTTGATCCACATCTGTGGTCATGTGGGGGTGACACGAGTGTTTTTGGTGCCCAGGCAGTGCTGAGCTGCCACAACAGGTTTTGGAGGAGGTTGTCTTGAGCTCTTCCTGTCTAAAATAGTCCCTTTGTGCCTGAGTAAGCACCACGTCTTCTCTTCGGGCTTCTCCAGGCCACTGAAGCCTCTCCAGCTGCCTGAGAATGTCCCAGGCTTGTGGAGATAACCAGATGTTCCCTTCTCCCCATGTCTTTCAACATCTGCTTTAGTCTGCGTGGTTTCCCAGTAACGTAGATGTTTCCAGTCGGTTTAGCAAGCTGTGCTGAGAGATTGCGTGGGCTGCAGTGGTGTTTCATACCATCTGGCCTCCAAAGAACCAGAGCTGTGGCCTCATCTGGAAATCAGGGTTACTTTCAAATGTACATCAACAAGAGCTCCTATGTATGAAATTCATGGCCTCCACCTTACACCGTGCCCCGCACCTCCTCTTGCTGCTCTCACCACTGTCTGTCTTCCAGCCTTGCTTCTCCAGGTGATCACTTGTGTATTTCTAGCAGAGGATAGGAGATTCTCCATGTACATTCTCTGTCCTCCAAACCTCTGCTAGGCAGTCAAAGACTCAGCAAACTTGTGCCTGTCTTGCACTTAGTGCCTTGGACTTGTCTCCTGGCACAGCTTTGGTGGGAAACTTCTAGGAGGTCCTCCATGCCCTGGAGCGAAGCTGGGGTCTCTTCTCTTTCCCCTTTTCCCATTGATGTCCTCAGAAAATGTGAGCTCTTTGAGGCACAACCTCAAAGCTCAGTAGCGACATTCCATCACATGGGAGTCCTTTTAGGGCAGAGGCTCCCAGCAGCTCCTCTGCCCAGGGTTGCCTCGTTCCCCCGACACCGAGTGGGATCAGCAGGCTTGGACTTTTGTCTCACCTTCGTCTCGATCCCAGCTGTGGTGATGCCGCTCTGTCTCCATTTCCAGATGTGAAATCCAGCGCCAGTTTGCACAGACCATCTGACATCTGTTGTGGTGATTTGCATGAGGAGCACATAAAATTCCTTACGTGACAGACTGGAGTCGTCACAGAGCCGCTGCCATCACTGAGGCTGAGTGTTGCCACTGCTGCTCTCTGCCCCAGTGAGGAGACTGAGGACCAGCCAGAACACAGGGTGGAAGCTGCCTCCTCAAGCCCCACGAGGCAGAGGTGCACTGGCATGGAGCAGCCAGAAATGCCACTGAATTACCCAAATGATACCATTTGCTGCGTGAATCTACGAGCCAGAGGGTTAATTGCACCCTCTGGAAATGCTGGAGCGCTCAGGATAGGATGACGCAAGTTGCTGATGAAGTGTTTGCAGCTCGCACTACTTGGAAAGAGGCATTTAGGCAGCTGCAGCGGGTTCTGGTGATGACAAATCTTGGAAAGCAGACCTCCTGTTTGATCGTCTGCGAGGGCGAAGCACCCAGACTGGTGGTGACGGGACAAATCACTTGCAGATGACATTATTTAGCCAGCAGACAGTGTTTGTTTGACTGTTACTGATGCTCCTTTGAAGTCGTGGATGTGGACCCATGTGACTGACTCTACCATGTCCCTCCTCCTCCACACGTCCAGGCCACCTCCTACCCTGCTCATTTGTGGTTCACTTGGCTCCCTTCTTGGCAGTGCTGGCTGCTGGACCAGAGAAGCATAACTTGTCGTGAGTGCACAGATAACTTGTCTGAGGCTACGAAAGCAAGCCGCTCCCTCACGGTCCGAGAAGGGATGCAGAGAGTCCTGGTCTTTGCATAAGGAAAGGAAATGGAGGAAAAAAACAAGCAGTAAGTGGAAGTTGGACTTGCTGCAAAGCCTAATGAAGTCTGGTGGTGCCCACGGGCTTAGAGCCAAAATCCTTGGGATCGTATTAGGCATTCCCGTGAGGGTACCTGTAATGCTGGAGGAAGAGAGGCACTCGTGGCACCTTGCTTAGGTGTCAGATGCAGAGACCAAGATAAGTGAGAGCTTGGCTGTTTTTTCTCATGGCTGGCCAGCTTGGGTGGCTGTCTCCAGGGCCAACACCATGCTAATCACCTGTGCCTCTGTGGCATGCCCTGGACCTGAGCTCCGGGGTGGCAGGTGTCATGTGGCTGCAGAGCTGGACAACTTTTCAGCGGCTCCAGGCTGGGCCCTTGGAGCTGCAGCCACATCCAAACCTTGAAAGGTTTTCTCTCCAGGAAAGCCAAGGTTGGCTCTGGCTGGACTTGGGGTAAATTAATTCCTCTCCAAGCAGCTCTCTCGTGGTGTGCCTGGCCTGGAGGGAGGTGTGGAGAGGCAGTGGATGTTCCTTCATGGTTGGTGCACATACCCTTGAGCTGTCAAACCAGCCCACCCTGTTTATCCTCAGTAAGAATGTCAAGTAAGAATGTGATCTTTTCCTTCAGAATCAGGATTTGTGACTGCTGCCTGTTCTGGGCTGAGCAGATGCTGAGCTAAAGCTACTGAAGGGATGTATCTTCTCTTCCCTGACTATTCTAACCCACCAGCTGACCTTGTAGCTGGGTAGGAAACTTATCCCAGCTCATCAGACACTTAAACTTTTGTCTGGGTTTCCAGGCACGTGAGATACCTTCAAGATGCTTCATTTGAATCCGTTGGCTCCACAGTGGCCAGATTCCCTGGGGATTACCCAAAGTGTGGGACGAGTTTAAAGTGAACACAGTGTGTCTTATCTGTACAAACTGATTTTCTTGATAAAAACATTAGAAGCACAATTTTAAGAGGAGAAATTTGAAAAGAAGAGAACACAACTTAGATCATATTTGGCCGTGATCCTCTGTGCTCTCCCAATATCTCATCCAGTACTAGAGGTAATTTAGCACTTCCTCACTACCAGGACAAGCCTGCACTGAGGCTGTGATGCCCTGGGTGTGCTGTATGCCTGTTGCAGAAGATGGATTCATCCTGGGCCTCCTCTGCCTCTGTCACCTGACCTTCTCTCAAGGCTTCCTTGGCTGGGTTGTGGCTCTTTACAAACTGCTGCTGCAGTAATTTGCCTTTCCTCGTCTTGTTCTCCACAACTGGAAGATGCAAAATGCACATGCCAAGAACCAGGGAGCTCTGCCGCATCCCCTGCTCTCTCAGAGCTTTTTGGATGTGTTTGATGTGTGCCTCAGTATATCCCTTCTAGTCTGCACGGTGTCCTGTAGGACACATTTCCTAAGCTGTTACTGAACATTGTGAGTCATGCAGCAGGAGTGTCGTTCACTGTACTTATGTCTTCTGATATTGCATCCTATGTGAATCATAATTTTTATCTCACCCTCAGCCTTCCATACAGACCCTCACAAGCCAGACATGACATTCTGATTTGGAATTTTTTTTTTTTTTACTTAAATCTCCCTCATCCTCAGCGGTATCCTGGCATGCTGATCCCAATACTGTGCATTTCTGGCACTGGAGAAGTTGAGGATGCCCCATTCCTGGAAATGTTCAAGGCCAGGTTGGAGCAACCTGGTCAAGTGGAAGGTGTCCCTGCCATGGGACAGGGGAGTGGAACAAAATGATCTTTAAGGTCCCTTCCAACCAAACCATTCTGTGATTCTGTGTCCTACACCAAGCTGTGAATGACCAGCATAGATCCTGAATATGCAGCACATACACTTAATAGAGAGGACACACATGGTGACACTGTCCTGGGCTGGCCATATATGTCATGCCTGACAATTTTTGGCATTTATCCCCACTGCCTACAGTGCTACTGGCTCCCAGTTTCCCATCCTGTTATTTTTGGGGTCCAATAGCTGCAACAGTGACAGGTGGTGCCACTTGAGTCCTCGGTGATGTCCACCCCAAGGGGTGCTGGGGGTTTCACAGCTACACCTGTGACTGTCTCCTTAATAAACTCTCGGCAAACCTGGCCTTGTTGTGTGAGTGATACAGGGTGGAGGAAGAAGAGGGGACAGGACAGGGAAGTGTGAGTCCCAAGACCAGTGCAGCAGGGTCCAGCACTGCCATGGTGACATGGGCATCTCTGCCCCGGGTAGGGGCTGTTCTCACATGGATTTAGGTTTCAGTGCTGCCTTGGGGATGTTGCATCCCCCCAGCCCCACCATCCCTCTTTGTCCTGGCAGCATCAGGCTCCACTCAGCTGCTCTTGCATTATCTCTTCTCCCTCAAGGAGCTCCCATGGTGTCCTTAACTGTCTTTACTTTTCTCTCCTCATACATTCCTCCCGCCCTTCCCGCCATCCTCTCCGTGGTGTCTCCATCACTCCCGCCACCCCTCGCTGTCCATCGCCCCCCTGGCATCTCCCCTTGCCCGCCCTCGCTGCAGGAAGGCTGGCCTCATCCTCTCGCAGCTGGGGGACCTCAGCAGCTGGTGCAATGGCCTCCTGCAGGAGCCCAAGATCAGCCTCCAGCGCTCGTCCCTCAAGTACCTCGCCTGCCGCTACAGCGAGATCAAGCCCTATGGGCTCGACTGGTCGGAGCTCAGCCGGGACCTCAGGAAGACGTGCGAGGAGCAGACGCTGAGTGTCCTTTACAATGACTATGGTGACAAGGACTACTGAGGGTTCTGGGCACCTGCTCTCAGGCTGGCCTTCCCATGGGCACTTCTGAGGGTTTTACACGTGGACCGATGGAGGGGGAGGGTGTCACTGATGTTTCTGGAGGCAAGAATTTGGACTGGGGAGCAAAACCGGCTGCTCTGTGCAGGACTGACTCAGTATTAGTTTCTTCTTCAACTTGGCCAAAAGCCTTTCTAGTTAGAAGTCTTGTGGGACCCAGTTTTCTTGGTTTTGTTTTATTCATTTTGCCAAGAGGTTCCTCAGCATTGGTGGAGAAGGCAGGTTGGGAGGGCACAGCCCTCTTCTCCTGCCCCATCCCTGCCCTGGCTGTGGGGACTGTCTCCAAGGGCTGGGGACACCAGTCATAGGAGAAACGTGGTGACACAGCCAGGATGGGAGAGCAGGTGATGCAGGCAAAATGGAGGCAGGGCATGCAGGTCAGGTTGAGATGCTTACGGTTATGGCTGAGCTAATCAGCCACTGGATGGCCAGCAGGGTTGGGATGGGGTTTTTTGCAATTGTAAAGCAGGAGGTCTGGGTGAGACAGTGGTGAGCGAGCAGTGGTGCTGTTGATGGGCAGAGCTGGTGTGGTGGTGTCAGCTCGGACGAAGAGAGAGGGGCATTGTGACCCCATCTCCTCAGGTTCTTCTGCCATGGTCAAAACCCACATGTGCTCCAAGATGCAGAGTCCTCCAGAACAAAAGCAGCTTGGCCTCAGGGCCAGTGGTCAGCTGGACATCATGAGCTTTCTTCTTGAGGGACCACATTCCTAGGAAGTCAACTTTAAAATCCTTTCTATTATCTTTTTTTTTTTTTTTTTACCCACCATACTAAAAACTTTGAAGCAACATCAAGCTGCTGCTGAGGAGAACCCAGCTAGGAGAGCAGCAGCCAGGTGGCACAGACAACATGTTCTGCACCAGACACTTGTAGCTGTGGTATAGCCCAGGCTCTGGGTGGTGAGGGGAGAGGGATGCAGGATACCCCAATGCCATGGTGCAGGATGGTCCTGAAGGTTCTGGTCCCAGAGAGAGCATGGAGGACAGGCTTCTAGGGGTGTTGCTTGCCCGTGTTCAGGCTCACATCTGCCTCTTCCTCTGGTAACATTTTTTTTTAAAGCCACAGAGCTGGGGTTGTACTGGGACACTGAGTTTGGTTCGGAGCAAACGATTCTCCAAATCCCTGTCGCTGCTGATGGTGTTGGAGGCAGAAAACAGGTTCCTTTTAGCTTCAGCTTCCTGCCTGGTTTGCAGAGGAGGCAGTTCTGGACTTGCCAGCTGTGCACCTTTGATCTGGACAAGACCAGAGCCCTACAGTGGGATTTTTACAATGCCTCTAGAAAGAAATTTCATTTTTTTCAGTCTTGGCAGGAACAGTCTTCAGCCTGTCTCATACGATTTTCTGCCTCATTCCTCCTCCTACCTGCCAAGGACATGGCTTGAATATTTGCATGGTGCTGAGAGGGAGGCGGCTGTGCTCTGCACCCCGTCACTGCCGACGGCTCTGCATCGCTGTATTTTCTCAACAGCAGTTCAGTACCTTCCTGCAGGACCACACAGTGCTCTGCTCTTTCCTTCTCGTGGGCAGACCTCTCTCCAGGGGCAGCTGGCCTGGACTGGGGAGCTGCTGGGAGCAGCCACCAGCAGTCAGTATGACCTGGGCATCCCCGTGTCATTGCTGTAATGAGTGTGTCTAGCAGGGGTCATCAGACAAACGTCTGCTCTGTGCAAGAAGGAAGTCTCCTGGATCCTTTTGGCTTTTTCTCATATGTTTGTCCTTATATTTTGATGTGCCTGATGCTGCCAAGGGCTTGGGGCTCAGAGCAAGACCAGTGCCACCTCCATGCACAGGTATATATGGGCAGGTGATCTGTACTGAGTCATCACTCCTTTTCCTTTCAGCCGGCGAGACTCTTGGCCAAGACACTTCTGTTTATCCTTTTGCTTATCCCAGCAGATGCTGAGACAACTTTTAACTTCCAGCCAGGCAGCCATCCAGGCATGGGCAAGGGGCACCTCTGCTCAACGCCTCGAAGGGATGCTTGAACGAAGGCTGCTCTGGCCCAGACACCAGTTGGTTTCTCGCCAAGTAGTGCCGTGTACATGGCCTTTATGTGAAATGCAGACTGTTTTCCTTTGGGTAGCAGACTCCTCTCTTTCATTGCTTACTAGGTGCAGCAGCAAGGACAGGAGCAGTGCTGTCTGCCAGCCCCTCGCTGTGACGCTGCCAGGAAAACCCTGGACACCCCATGCATTCACACCTGCCTAGGTTACTTTTTCATCTGGCCCCAAGATTTACGCTGAGGCTCTGCAGATATTTCTGTTCTGCTTCTGTGCTGACACTTCAAAGCCCTTGCATGGGCAACCAAAGCCCTGCAGCATCATCAGCCAGCTGGGCCAGACTCTGCTCCCTGGGCCCCAGCTTCTCCATGGGCTGGGATTTGGAGAGTGAGGGGAAAGCCATCCCTCCAAAATCCTTTGGCAGCACCCTTGCACAGCTGGATGGGGCTCAGCATCCTCACCCCGTGACAGACTGTGCAGGCTGCTGGCAGGTCTGTGCTCTGCTGATTTGCTTGCTGTGGTGGCCCTGCAGCCTCTGTGCTGGCAGGGCCTGCCAGCGTGGCACGTCTGTGGGGCCATTTTCACGGTGACCCTGGCTTTGTGAGGGCTTCCTTCTTGGTTTCCTCAGTCTGGCTTTGAAAGTCAGAACGTTGCCCAAGCTTGCATTTTCTTGCCCAAGGGTCTCAGCTACCACACGAGTCCATCTCAGACAAATGCCAGCAGCCACCATGGGGACCAGGCCGATCCAGCATGGGGGGCTGCACCATGGCTGTAGACCTGGCCTTGATGAGATGAGCTGTGTGGGGCTTGCTCACCAAAAACAGGTGTGCCCTGCTCCAGTGGAAGGTGTCTCTGCCCACGGCAGCAGGGTTGGCACCAGATGATCCTTAAGGTCCCTTCCAACCTAAACCATTCTGTGATTCCCTGCAGAGCCGACACCATCCACATCTGCTGCAGGGTCCTACTGTTGGGCCTGCACAATATGTTCTCTTTTGGACTCTGAATTCTTCCCAAGCATCCAGCAACATGAAAACTGGACGAGAACTGTTTTCCAACCATTTCTGCAACCTCCTTCACCCCCCTGCCCTTTCTTTTTGTTTTGTTTCTGAATTAACGAGCAGTCATTCACCTGAGATGAACCTCTGGGTCGTTAACTTTTCTTTGCTGCGTCCGTACCCCTGTAATAGCATTACTACCTTTTACTTGTCGTGGAGTTACTTAACATATAAAGACAGTTTGGTCCTTTTCTTTACAAAGATGGCTACAATTCATGTTCCTTGATGTTCTATTAAAACTCTAATGTGACGTTTTACTACTGTAGATTGAAAGTAGGGTGCTTTAGGGTGAGATAGCCATGTGGCAAGAAATACAAAACCCTTCTGGATTACCTAAAAAAAAAGAATAATAAAAAAAAAAGGTTTTAAACAACAGCAACAAAAATCATTGTAACACTATGTAAAACTCCAGATGATAATTTAACTGACTATTAAACGGAGCTGTTAGTAATCCCTGGCTCTGGCAAACTGGAGTGTTTGTTTATAGTTTTGGTCCAGTTGATGTCATCTTTGGTCGCAGATGAAACACTCCCAGCCTTTGAACTCGGGTGAGTCTTCACACAAGTTTAGCATTAGCCTGTCTGCCCACTGGGTTAGCCAAGTCCCAAACCACTCAGCACACACAGATGGAGCTGTGTCCTGCGCCTCGTCTTGCCCACCTGCTCTGCCGGACATGGGAAGGTAAAGATGTCTCCAGTCACCTTTGGGGGAAAAACTGCATTTACACATCCCCAGCAAGGGTCTCTCAGTCCTTGATTTGCAAACCTCCACAGAGGCTGGGAACTTGGAAGCACAGTCCAAAAAAAAGCTTCTTTTAGCCATTCTTTTGGTATATAAGGTGGATGGGATGGTGCTGTCTGGTGGTCAGCCACGCCCGGAGAATGTCCTAGTCCATCTGGCAGACTTTTGACAGAGGACTAGCAGCAACATGAGTATTAAAATCCCACAAAGAATGTGAAAACCAGTGCCTGAACAGAGGTGAGATCTGCGAAGGATGCCAAAAGCCACTTACAGTGCAGTGTTGTGTCTAATGGTCAGGGCATCAGGACTTCCAAGGGCAGGTCCCTTGGCCGAGCCCAGTGTGTATTGCCACCTGCCCTGCCAGATGGGTGGAAGAGCCAGGGAGAGCCTGGGGTTACTGCAGGCAGACAGACTGGACACTTGGGAGGACACGGGGAATTTAGGGGCTATAGCACACAAATCCATAGGAAACCAGACTTCATCAAGTCTCGTGGAACAACTTCATTTTTTTTTCTTTTCCCAGTGCTAAATTGCAGGAAAATAAGCTAAAAATACACCCAATACTTTCCTTCTGCTATTTTCCATGCAGTTAACCACCATCTCATTGCACAACAAGCTGTGGCTATGGAATGAGATGGAGGAGGAGGAGGAGGAAGAGGAGGAGGAAGAGGAGAGGGTCTGTGTGGCAGGAGGGTGTGCAGTTGCAAGCCTAAACTCCTGTGTAATCAGCACAGCTGGCTCGTCACAAAATCTCCTCAGGGGTCATCTGGCTTGCAGTCCATGGGGGTTTGGAGAAAGCCACCCCAAAAAGGGTGAAGGGGACTGTTAAGGGGTGCGTCACCAGCACACTGGTAGGTTTTTAGGAAGGATTTGGTAATATGTGTGTGTGTGTTGGAAGGGTTGCCGTTGGCTCCTCTCCAGAGTGCATGATTTGGGGAGCTTTGCCCTAGAGAGGACATTTGATGTCACCAGGAGATGCTGTTCCTCCTCTGGGACTGAGTCCCTGTGCAAAGACCAGACATGAGGAAAAGACCGATGAGGAGCATCAGAGATGGTTGGAGGAAGAAGAGTGGGGTTTAAACACAGGGCAAGGCCTTTTTGGTGTTTCTCAGTCCCTAGGTACAAAGTTTAACGGGTTACTTAAAAAAACAAAGAAAAAAAAATCCCCAAATCTTAAAGCAGCTTTATTGTCTTGGGTTTTAACTTTCTTGCCAGGACACCACACGGTCCTCTGGCTCTAGTGTGAGCCACATTCTGCTCCCCATCCCCAGGGAGGCAGGGTGTGAACACATATGCACACACACACACGCATTTCCCTACATTTTAAGTGGATTCATTACAAAAAGTGACCAGTCTTGGACTGGTTCATAGCATAACCAGGAGGAGACCTTCTGCAAAAGCGTTCTTGCAGCTGGCGGCACAGCAAAAGCTGCCTGGGTGGCAGCCTTGAATTGGGGGGGTGGCATTGGAGATGAGTGTCCCCTCACACCCCAAAACCCAAAGGAAATCTCCAGCTGGGCTGCAACTGTTCTGGGAGAGTCCGTAGTTTGGGAAGAGGAGAATATGTCAGACCAAAGGCATTGGGACCAAGCAAACCACCTCCCTGGCCCCCTTATGGGTGAATCGAGGAGGCAGAAGAGATGGAGGATGAGAAGATTATTTATTTTTCATAGATTTTTATAAAAAATAATTATCAAATACAAAAAAATAAAAATAGCAGCAGCCTCCGTTGTGAATAAAACCCTAAAGGGGACAAAAACCGCTCAGTGTCGCTAGAGAAGAACAAGATTTTGGTACGTAGAAGCTGTCTGGTCATGAGAAGCACAAATGTTTACCAGCCAAGCCAGAACTTCCCATCCAAACTCCCCCAGTTCCCCCATCCATGGGCCACAGTCCCCTTCCCTGCACACACAGGTGAGCAGAGAAAAACCCAGGATTTTCATGCCAAAAGGATAAAAATTTGGCATATAAACACATAGGCATCCAGGTAATGCTGACACCAGGCGGGGAAGGGTTTGTCATGGCAAGATGCTGGGACTTGAAACTCTGCTTCTGCATGTCATGCTCATCCCACGTCCCTGCTGTCCCCACCTGTGGGGGGCTGCCAGAACCCCACTCCTGCTGTGTTGGGACCCCTGGATCTCCCCTTTCCTGCACTGGTGGAGCAGGACAGGGCTGCCCGAGCTGCACATCCTGGGGATTTTGAGCCAACTATTACTTGAATTTCCTTGGGTTGCTTGAGGGTTGTTTTTTTGTTGAAAGGTGGATATCTGACAAACTATTGCTGCTATCTGCCCAACTGACAGTGAATTTTGGGGTGGTGTCACCTGTGCATGATGAGAACAGAAATGTCAGTGTCCCTACTGCAAGAGGAGATGGGGCTCCTTGTCCTCCAACTCTCTTCAAATCTCTGCCGAGGCCAGGTAGATGGGGACACTTGGGGTCAGGAAAAGGCTTGGAGAAGGACAAGGCATCTCCTGCCTGGATGCTGGTGGGATGTCCGAGCACCTCTGCCCCTACTCGGCTCCCCCAGTGAAACACAACCGCAGGAAATGCCTGACAAAATAGGATGGGGCAGAACTAGAGGAAGCCAAACGATGCCTTGAAAATTCCTGGTCTCTCCACACTGTGTCACCCTCTCTCCACCACTCCTTCGTCAGACAAACTGTGGCTTGAAGCCTGTCTCCAACAGCACAGGCCATGCAGGCAGCACACAGCCCGGCAGCCTGGAGTCCTTTGGTCCCAGCCTGCAGCTCACCCGGCGACACTGCAATGAGTTTCTACTCTGTGGTCCCTTCTCTGCTCTCCTCTCCTCTCCTCTCTCTATCCCTTTTCTCTGCCTCTTTACAGCACAAAACCATCAGTGATAATCCCAGCTGGAGCCAGGCACCTTCCCTGTTGCTGCCTTTATGCGGCTGGGTCCAAGCTGAGCTTCTGGGAATCAGTTATGGGGGGCAGAGTTTCTTGCTGGGCTTCTTTGAGGCCAGAATTGAACCTGCAGATTTTCACTTAGTGCCTACAGGAGCAAGAGCCTCTTGGAAGTCAGCAACTGTGTGTCCAGCGTGAGGGGCTCGGACAGAGATAATAATACTACTAATAATACTAAGGAAAATCTCAATGAGAAAAGATGATGCTCAAAGTCCTCCTGACAGGTTTTTTTTTTTGGTCCCTTTGGCATTACAGGGTCTAGTCTCCTCTTGAGAGCTGCTGACAACACAACTCCGTTGGAGCTCAGATGTGGGGGAAGGAGAAGAAGGACCACCTCAGCATCCTTCATTCAAGCATCACACAGCTACGCTGGTTTGGCCTCTACGTCCAGCTGGGTGTGCAGTGGCTGGGGGAGTGAGACAGAGGAGGAGCACGCTGAGTCTTTGCTCCTATTGACCATGCAGTGATCCCCATGGACACACAGCCCTGCCCAGAGGGCTCTAAAATAATGTGTGATGGATGCCTGTGGCGCCCTTGGAATCTGTTGTGCTCACTGGGATGATTCAAGGGCACAGCAGCATTTTTTCTCAACCCCAGAATCCTGATCCTGATCCACACCCTAAGCAGAACAAGGCAAAGCACTGGCAAATACCAAGGGCAAAACTTGGTCCCTGCAAGATGCCCAAATCACCTTGAGGTGGGAGCCTCCACGCCTGGGGAGCTCTCTCCTGGCATGGCCTGGATGTTTGACTTCTCTCTCTGTCCTCCTTCCAGCTCCCTCTCAGCAAGGAAGGGGAAAATCCCCGCTCCTCCCACCCTGACCTGCACTTTTCCCAATGGTTTGTACTTCACAGCAGCATGGGTGTGTGATAAAGGATATCCTTTCTCAGCTTCATCAAGAGCAAAGAAAATATAATATATATTTATATATATATTATATATATGTATATAGATATAATTAAGTTTAAATATTTGCAGAGAGATCACAACTACCTCGACCTTGCTAAAAGAAGCCTGTACAGCAGAGAGGGGTGAAGAGTGACAAAATCCAGAGCAAAGACAGACACCCAGGAGCCGGACCAGGACAAACATCCGCGGCAGCACCTGGGCTCTCGGCGTGGACCCTAGCCCAGCGTGTGGCTGAGGCGGCACCAGACCCCTGGCTGAGCCCCTCGTGTGGGTTCTGGAGGGAGCAGCGATGGGGCGGGGGACCACGTGCCTGCCCTCCTGGGCTCCTCGGTGGCCTGGACCCAACCCCTCCGTGTGCAGCCGCCATCCCCCTGCCCGGCTGTCCCTCACGCTCCTGCCCCCTTGCCCCCGCCATTCCCACGGCCCCGCTGCTGCCCCTTCGCTCCTCCGGCGCGGCCTGACCGAGAGAGGCCCCTCATGGTGCCGCTACTGGTTCTCCTCGGCCGCCGGGTCGCGGCACGTGCACTCGTCCTGGTCGCAGTCAGCAGCAAACGGGATCACCTGGGGGAACAAAGGGACATCTCAGCCTCCGCCCTGAGACACCCCTGTGCCCCCGCAAGGCCTCTCCACCCCGCTATGGACAAACAGACATTTTGGGCTGTGCCCTGTTGTTGGCACTGCCAGGCTCTGCGCTCGCTGAGGAATGGGCTCTGGTAACAACCTGTCCCCAGGTGAGTTTTGTTCTTAGCCCTTTCATTTTTTGGTAATGTGTTTCAAATTTTGCATCCAAAGGCTAGGTTGAATCTTGTGCCCCAAATGTCAAACCCTGGGAAGAAATGTCCCCTGATGGGTGTAAGGCATTCAGACTAGGGCTGGCAGTGGTGAGGCACCTCTGGATTTAAGTTTTACTTTGGTCCCTATTAGAAAACCCTCTTCATCCATATCTGAACCCGTGGACTCCTGACTCTTCCAGCAAAGCATGAAGGTAAAGCTTCATCTTCTGCAGCTCTTGGAGGGACTCAGCCAAGCTCCCAGCTGCAAAGCTGACCTCCACACTGCCCGACATAAAAGCCAGGGTAGCTGCACTGTGCACTGTGCACTGTGGATTAAGGAAAGCCAGGCAGGATGGAGGCTCTGTGAGCAGGAACAGCCTTCCACGGGGCAGGCAGTGGGTTCATCTAGGGCCACTCACAAGCTGTGCAGCTTTGAGACACCCCGTGCAGGCAGGGAGGCTCATTGCACATTACTTTCTCTACAACAACTGCATGTGACCGAGCAAGCCTGTGTCCCCTTAGCTGGTGGTAGCAGAGAAAGGAGGGAGGGCATACACTGAGCATCTGACTCCTGGTTGACAGTGGCCTGGTAATGAGCCATGGGAGCTGAGAAAACAGTTTCCTTCAGAGGTTTTATACACACCAGGCTCACAGCCAGGAGTTTTTCTTGCTGTGAAAACGCATTTGATTTTTCACAGACTGGATCAGTGAAGGAAGGGCTGGAGCGCTTTGGGGATTTTTTGATGTTTAAACCCTGTATTTCTCCATCTGCCTTAACAGAGATGTGCTGGAGGCTTGTTGAGTGGAAGACCTGGGACCTGTTGGGAATGCAAGCTGGGTCTGAGTCTCCTGAGAGCCATGGGACTGAACCACTCCACTTTCCACTGTGAACCCATCCTTTATTTTGGCCATGCCTTGCTCCGAGATGTCATGATATTGTTGTGGGGATTTCACTCATCACTTGGGTGTAGAGCCTTTTCTTTCCTATCTCAAGTGGATCTTCCCAGGATTTCATTTTTCCTTTTCTCTGTGTATGTATGCGTGATGAAAGGAGAAATGATTCAAGCTCCACAACAAAGATGAGAAGATCCAAATTCACATATTTTCGCAGTGAGAAATTATTTCATGCCCTGTGATTTGTTTTGCTGTTGGATATGATTAGGAAGAATGGGCTGTGAGTGCTGGATAGCAAGTTAGGTGGGAGGGAAGGTTGTGATGGGAGACAAAGAAGGGTCTGTGCAACCTCAACGCCAAGTTGCTCCCTCTACACTATTCTTCCCTCCTTCCCGCCTCAGAGAGGGAGGAAAACATCACTTGTAGCAGATGCCAGTGGACCACACCAAAAATCCCCTGAGACAGCTCCATTACACAAGGTGACTTCTGACTCACCATGTCCAGCACTATGTCCTATGGAAGTCATTTCTCTGGGACTCGTTTCCCAAAACGAGAGGAAATCCCATGAACCTCAGTGGGAGCTGGGCTGAGGTTTCAATCACACTGGCCTGAGTCCAAACCCCACTCTTAATCAGTGCGATGATGTCCATCAGCTTCAGCTGGCTTTGGTTTAAAATCACGCGTTTGTTCTCCGTTCATGGGAGAATTACATCGCAGGCTCAGTTCCACAGCCAGCAAAGCCAAAGAACATAGATAGCAGTCACCCCTGAATCCATAGATCATGGCCAAGGCCACGGGAGGTGCTCTCTTACCTTCCTAGAGGACAGTGTGGAGGAGCAGCAGTCCCCGCCATCATACTGGCAGTATGCCCGGTTGTTGATGGTGTCACACCAGCCGTCTGCTTGGAAGGGCTAAGGCAGAGGAACAAGGCTTTATGAAAGGTCGTTCAAAAGCATAAGGTTGTCCCCAAAAGTAGAGGTCCCAGGTCCTCAGCAAGGCCCCTGTGCCCACTTCCACCATACACAACCCCATCTTCAAAGCCAGAGGGCACCAGATATCCCAGCTGGTGTGGATGGAGTAGTGGGTGTTCCAAGGGCAGCAGCTAGAGGATCGTGGAGTTGTGTCAGAAATGTTAAATGGCATGAGCAGCCATTCAGAAAACCAGTTTATTGTTGTTCAGTTACATGAGTCATCTGACCAGAGAAGAAGCAACTGGGGCTGAGAAGCAGCCAGCGATGGCTGAAAAACCACCCTGTGCAAGGGCTGCGACCGGCAACGTGCATGGGAAGCACTCACAAGGAGGTGTCAGGAGCGGTCGGCAGCCGAGGTTTATTTATCACAGATCTGCACCAGCGCTGCCAAGCAGCCACTGAGCTAGCTACGGGATGGAGAAGCCATTCGTTCGTAGAGTGATTAGTAATGAAATGCTGCTTCCACTTCGGGCTCTGTGATGGTGCTTACCGGCCCAGCGACCGTGGCTGTCCTCCAGGAGAACGGTTTTCATCAGAATCATGGAATGGTTTTGATTGGAAGGGGCCTTGAAAGCCATCTCATTCCAACACCCCTGCCATGGGCAGGGACATCTTCCATTAGACCAGGTGTCCAAGCCCTGTCCAGTCTGGTCTTGAACATTTCCAGGGATGGGGCGGCCACAGTTTCTCTGGACAATCTGTGCCTGTGTCCCACCACCCTCAAAAATTTCGTCCTAGTATCTCGTCTAAACCCACCCTCTTTTGGTTTAAAGCCACTACCCCTTATCCTATCACTCCATGCCCTTGCCAGAAGTCTCTCCCCAGCCCTTGTGTAGTTCCTTTTAGTCCTGGAAGGTGCTTTAAGTTCTCCACAGAATCTTCTCTTCTCCAGACTGAACAGGACTCTTGATGGAAACCTGGCTATCCTGTTCATGGAAGCAGCTGACCCCTTTAATTGGATCTGGTTGGCCCAAAACAACAACTGAACTCCCAAAAATGCCCAGACTCAGCCTTTGATGGTGGACACTCACATGTAGCACCCTTAAACTGAATGACAGCCTGCTGAAAAATGTCACTGCACCGCAATAGCCCTGCACCCACTGTGCCAAAGCCAACTTGTGGGACTGGTGATAATACCAGTAATTCACATGAAAAAACCATGCCAAAACCAGAGAACCCATGTGGCTTTTTGTCCTTGTGACTCACAAGGAACAGAAATGGGCTCAACACAAGGCTAATAACACTTTAGGAAGTAGCAGCAGGGATTATGGCAAACCACCAACTCTGGTCTGTGCTATCAGTAGTACAGGCCACAGGCCAAATTCAGGCAGCCACAGAGAGATTGCAGTAGCCTGGAAGATCTTGGAAGAGCAGAAGAAAGAGCACACCTTCCTACAGCTGGGGAACTGAGGCACAGCCAAGTTAGGTAGCTCGCTCAAACCCAAGAAGGGATTTGACTCCAATCGTTGCTGTCACAAACCGCGTCCAGAGGAGACCACGGTGCAATTTCTTCAAGGCAACAGTGTTAGCACTCCTCTTCCACTAAAAAGCATGAAGTAGGTCTTAAATGATTGTGATCAAAGAAGGTTTCTTAGTCTCGAAGCACCTTTGAGCACCGGGAGGGCCAGGGCAGGGATGTTGGGGCTGGCAGGTGCCAGGATGCAGTCGGGACTGGCCAGGGCCGCTGGCAGGGGAAAGCCCTTCTGGGTGTGATTTGCTTTTGCAGCCTTCCACGCAGTGGAGTTTTTCCTTGAGCTTTGCTCCATATGTCATGACTCACTGGCAAAACAACACCCGTCGCTTTGGTAGTTTCCATACAATTATGGGGAGGTTTGCCCATCCTGGCTGCACAGGTCTGAAACGATTTCCAGATCTTGCGTGCAAGGTGGGGGGAGGACAGAGGCAGGGACAGGATGGGGAAGGAGAGGCTCCCAGTCTCTCACTACACCTATCAAGGCTAACTGCCCCCTCCTCTCACCCAGCCCGAGCCCGTACCCCACCCTAAACAAATACAGGCTCCTATGGCAACACTTGTTGGGGAAACTTAACAACTCATGCTCCAAATTACATTGGAAAAACGTATGAAGGGAAAATAAAAATGACTAATTGGACTCGAGGCTCAGGAGAGCCAGGCACAGGGTTTGGGGATTTTTGTCCCTGCCCCTTGCCTAGTGTTTGGAGAACGTGGTGACTCCTATGCCTTTGCCTTACTGAGCACCTCCACATGGTTTTGTCTTTGCAAGCAGAAAGAGTGAAGTAAGGTGCTGGTTACCCTCGAGGGCACAGGAGCCCTCATACTTGCATCAGTCTCATTTTGGCCTTGCAGGAACCATGGCAAGGGAGGACACTGCAATGCAATGTGCTAAGGGTAGGTGATGTGAGAGAGCAGAACCCACACAGGCTCTGTTCAGCCTGTGCTTGAGATGCGTGGCTCCACAGAAAGCAACGCCAGAGGTGGGAGAAGGCGGCTTGCTCTCGTCTGCCACTCGCAAAAACACCCGATGACGTTTTAAGATGCTGGCAAGAAAAAGGAAAACACCAATGCCCAACTGTGCCACATGAAGGTGATGGATGTGATCCAGGGAAATGGTCAGCTGGGTCTCAGCTGCCATAATATGCATCCTCCAGTGGTGGAGGGTGGGGGAGGAGGGCTGGTCGAAATGCCTCTTATAAGCAGGGAAAAAATGAATAAGGCAATCGCAGCAGCTGCTCTGCGCTGCGTTGAGTGGTGGGGAGCTGCTGGGCCAGGCGGCGTGCCACCGAGGCAGCCAGGGAGACGGGCTGTGTCAGCGGATCTCCCGCTCGGCCATCCATCTTCCTTGTTTGTTCAGACAGGAGCTTCAGCGGGGCGTGTGTCAGCACGTGGAGGTGCATGCAGCATCTGGCGCTGCCGGGCCGGAGCCCCGCGCTGCCGGCACAAAAATAGTAACGGCAAATCAAGTGCTTGGCACTTTAAATAGGCTAAAAAAACACAGGCTCTCAAAGCTGGGAGCAGGCACAGATGAAAAGAGAAAAAAAAAATTGAAGGGGGGAAAAAAGATGAAAGAGGGAAAAATACTGCAGGCAAAGGAAGGATGCAAGAAAGGACTGGTTAGATCCCAGTGCATCCCAGCCTGAAGCACCTCCGAGCTCTTAGTGGTGCAGTTTCTCTCAAGGATGCTGGGAGATGTCACCCAGGGAGCAGTGCCTATGCACAATATTTTTCCACAGCCCTCCAAGAGTCCCCAGGTTGGCTCCATCCCTGGGGCTGTTGTCCTGCCCAGCAGGGAGTCCCCAGTGCCATCAGTGAGGCAGGAAGGGTCCAGGCATTTTTCTTCAAATCCACCTCACACATAGGTTGATTCAGTGTGAAAGAGCACGAAAGGGTGCAACAGGTGAGGGAAAGGTGGATCATGAAGACTCAGTCACAGATCCCATTAGTGTTGTACATATTTCAGTGCTGCATCGCTGGTGTTTGATAAACATTATTTTCCAGGAATGCAGGTTTTGCTCTTGTTGAGCACACCTGAAGGCCCAGCACCCTGCTTTTGGCCATGACCTCTTCCAGATGCTTTGGAGGAAGGTGGAAAAAAGGAAAAAAAAAAAATCAGCATTCACCTGGCCAACTGTGTAACTGAGGAGCTGAAAGACTCCCCTGATCTGCCACTGAGATGCAAAGTGCTTCTCATTTCCATCTGCACACAGCCACTGAAAGGCCAGATCCCAGTTTCAGGGAGTCAAGTCCAGCCTTAAGCAGCAAAATGCTTTCTCCCAGACTGGTTGTGGGCTTTGTGACTGCTGATCCATCCAAGGAGGGTACATAGTTTGCTTTCATGGAGCTTCTAATTCAGCATGGATTTTGCTGTCCTTTCATTTTTCCCTTTGGGAATTGGTATTCTGGGCATCAAGCTCAGGCCATCTGCATGCTAATGCAACCACGTGGCTGAGAAGATGCAGGTGTCTTTGCCCTTTCCAGTTGTCACTTTGAAAGCAGCCCCAAAGAAACAGGGGAACCACCACCTGGGCAGGGACCAGCTCTGGAAAAGCTGCTGCTGCCCTCGGACTCATGCCTTGTGCATCAGCTTCACCACCGGTAATTCTGCTCCTGGGACGGATGAGTCACTAGGAGTGGGAAGATCACTTGGAAACCCCATCCCTTTGGTGGCAGGGGGATGTCAGCCCAAACCAGGGTTCACAGAACCACGGGACACGAACCTGAGTTGCCCCAGGGCTGGAGAGTGCTACAGCTGCAGGGGTGTGAGGCATGCAAGAGAAGCTGTGTCCCAGGTGAAGGTGCTGCCCGTGGCAGGGAGGAACAGGCAGGGTGTGCGGGGAAAGGAAAGTATGGAGAGGCTGCGGTAGCCCTTGGAGAGGCAGAGGGCAGCTTCTCCCCACCGGCTGTCTTCCCTTCCTCCCCACCTCAGCCCCTAGCAAGATCTTTCCAAAAGCTCTGGGAGGTCCCTGGGAGGACTTGAAGAGTGCCCAAAGCCTTGTTAAACATCTGGTTCACTTAAAGCCCCAATACATGCACCATCGCAACTTAGGTCCCTGAAAGTTCTGCCTCCAATCCCTGTCCCAATCCCTCCAACATCCTTCCAAACCACTGTGCCCCTGCAGAAAACAGTCAGGCCTTAAGGCCAGAGGTGTGACAAGAGCTGGCTAAAGTGATGCTACAGCACCGTGTCCCCAGGACACATCCCTTTCCTTACACACATTCACGCTGGTGAGGCAGAGAGCCCGGTCATTCTTGGCTCTCCCTGCTTGCCCAGGGAAGTTGACTGGGAATGCAGACTGTGGGAGGAAATGACAATGTTCATTGTTTGGATTAAATATTTTTCTTGGCCCTCTCTCTGTTGCAGTGTCTTTTATTTTATTTTTTCTCCCCCCCTTGACACCCCAAGCACATTCACTTTCCTTCTCTCTTTTTGGAGGCTCTCTGGCACAAGGAGGAAATCGGCTCTGAAAAACAGAGAGGGACAGAGAGGGAACAGGTCTGGCTTATGTTCAGAAAGTTTTTTGGGATGTCTTCGTGCCCTGAACCACCCTGAGCAGTGGGCAAAGTCTACCTGGCCCATTGTAAAGAGGCAAGCAGGGTGAACACCACCCAGAAGAAGAGACCTCTAGAAATTTGGAAACAGGAGCCTGGGACCAAGTGGCCTGAAGAACAGAAACAAAATCCTACAGGACTTAGTGCTTCATTGTCCATTTTTATGTCTTCCAGTTTCTGTCCCCTGAGCCATCCCTCTGCTCCTTTTGACCTGTGGCAGCTGTCCCTTGGAGGTACATGCCTGTAGCATGGCTTGTTGGAGACATCACGGACCTGCCCCATCACCTCAGACACAGACAGAGAGCAAAACAGAGAAATTCCAACTGCTTCTGAGCCTGCTGGTGTCCCTGAGCCACTCGTCAGCTCAGCATGCAGATTGCTTATATCACATCTCAGGTCTCCAGAAACATCTGCTCCAGCTCCAATGCCTTCTCCCCAAGTCTCACTACAGAAACAGAGGCTTGTTGCTTGAGAACACCCTCCATACACCTGAATGAACACTTCAGGGAAGAGGTGGTGGGCTGCAGGGTTGTGCCATCCTGCTGTCTGGTTTCAGCTCATGGACCATCACTGGTACTGCCATACCAGCTGCCAGCAGCCTTGGTGTGGAGCCCCAGGTGTTCTTCAGGACACAGTGGGGTCCCTTGGACAGTGGTTTCCTGCAAACAGCTGGGCCCATTTGAACCAGTCTGTGCTGAGGTTGTGCAGGACTGGTGTCTGTAAGAGGGCTGGAGTGCACAGAGGCTCCATAGGCTGCTGTTGATGGCCATCCTGGGAGAGCAGGTCCTTGCCTTCATGGTGCCTGAAAGTGCCTCTGTGTCCCAGGCTCGGGCACATTTCTGCTTCAGAAGTGAACATGTGGCACTTTGGACCCCTGAATGGGGATGTGTTTCTTTATCCCTCTGCGCTGTGCTGCTCAGAGACCTCATGTCTCAGCAGAGAGCCATCTGGAAAGGTCTTTGCACAGTCCAAGGGACAAGAGGGAAGAAAGGGATGAAAAGCTTGTGTAGATCACCACATCAGAGCAGGTCTTTGCTTCCATCAAAACATCCATGCCTATGATCTATTCGGGGTGATTTCCTTAGCCTTTTTCTTTTTTACACCCTGATCTCAGTGCTAACAGGAGAAGAGAAACAGAAGCAGTTAAGAACAGGGAGAGAGGAGCAGAAGAATTTGCTGTGTGTCAGTAGTGCTCCTGGCAAGCACGGTGGCTCCCAGAGATAGTCCCCAGTGCTCAGCATTCACAGGGAGACCGCTGGGACACACAAGAGAAGGCAGGACTTCCCATGCCATGAGCACCAGCCTGCCATCCTGCCCTCAGCAGCTCGCCTGCTGCATGGATTAGATCTCCTGCCAAGCCATTTGTGCAAAATATGTTACAGGATAGAACGGGTTATGGAAAACAAGCCTTGAAAACCACAAGGGCCTCCTGACCCACTTGTATCTGGTTTCTGCCAAGTTCTTGTTACAGATCTTAAACAGAAAGAAAAACAATGTACAAGGGATGAAGGAGCTGAAGGGGAATGAATATTCGTGTTGGAAGAGCAGTTGGCTGGGCTACGCTTGGGGATGTTTATTATCAGAAACGACTCATTGATTTTTATTTCAGCGGGTGCTTTCAGTGGTTTTCCACTCCTGTCTGTATCACTGGCTGCACGACTGTGACTGCTGGGAGGTGGAAAAGCGGGACAAGGACAGGGATGAAGGGAAGGCACCTGAACTGGAGAGGGCAGAGAAGCAGCCATAGGTCAGCACATCCCAAGTGCAGGGCTGCTGGCACAACGTGGCTTGGGGAAGCTGAGGCTGCTCCCACCTCTTTGGGGCTCCACCACTACTGGTGGTGTGTCTGGGTGCTGGAGCCCTATCCATGCCATCTTTTGGGGCCCTCTGAGCTTGTCCCTGCATGTAGGGGAGGGGCACCTGTCCCTTGTCCTTGCATTGTCCTGCTGTGTACCATTTTATTTCCTTCTGCTTTGTCTCGTAATAAAATGATGCTTCTACAACCACACTCTACGTGTGTGCAGGGGACAGAGATCTTCTTACTGTTTAGGAAAGGTATGCCTCAGCTGAGATTTTTGGAAGAGGAATAGATTTCTTTGGGATCATCCCCTGGAAGGCCATAACCCATGCTGAGCAGCCCACACTGCCCGTGCCAAAAGCAGCATGAAAATGTACCCAGCAGGTATGTAAAGAGCTCCCCACCTTGCCTTCCACCTCCCCAGCATGAAGGGCTTTGCCTTCACCAGTCAGAGGTCAGGTCTGATCCAGAAGTGACCGCTACCCGCAGTCCTTGCTCCTCATGCTCCCCCACCATCTGTACAAGCTGCATTAAGCAGGGTGGAAGGTACAGCACTGCCTGGTCCAAGAGAGGAGAAAGTGATGATGTGTGAATCATGAGAGGGTGACTAAATTCTGGCCATGCTGCTCGAGTTGCTCTAGAGAGTCTCCCTGGTGCAGTTGGGGGTGCTGTAGTCCCATTGCCTTAAGACCTAGAAGTACTGAGGAGAACCTTCCCCTGGGGCAGAGCATTCCACTAACATCACATTTCTTACCAGTTTCCTGTGCTGAGCTTTGCCATGGTACAAAATCCGAGACCCACAAGTCTGGGATGAGGGAGAACCAAGGGTCCCCAGCCCCACTGATGCTGAGGAGCAGAGGCAGCTGGACCCCAGTTGCAGGGAACAAGTCTCACCCTGTCTCCCATCACATGAAAGAACAGCAGATTTTAGGTGATGCTCCCCACCATCCTTATTGCATATGCCTTCAAAAGGGTTAATTCTGACTGAGAAATGCTGGACACAAGCCACAGATGTGCCGAGTGAGGGTTTTGTGCATGCTGGTGGGAAGAGCTAAGGAACCTTCAGGATCCTTCACTACCTGCTGGATCAAGAGACTCAGGAACAACTTGCAACCACAGACACACTTCAGTCCCTATTTAATAATTTCCATTGTAATACCTCAGGAAAACCACAAAACAGAGAACAGATTAACGTTTTACGATTGTGATAACGTGACCAGCAGCATGAGAGGGCAGCGAGACCTTGTCCTCATGCAGGGAAGACCTGAGAAATTCCCAGCAGCCCGTGCTCACAACAGTGTTCTGGTACGGCCCATCTCCATCCAGGGCATGAGGCAGAGACCTCAAGTCAAAGTCCCTGCCAATTAACCCTTTGCTACCTGCACATAATGACATGAAGCTGGAGGTGAGAACGAGGCCAGCGTGTTGCACAATGTGTTGGCTGCCCAAAAAAAGCTCTCATTCACTCTGGCCACTGCAAGAGCAGCCTACCTTTGTCTGAGTGCATTTGAGCAGGACATGGTGGTTACGCCATCCTGTGAATAACATTGGGTAAACACGATGATGATAAAATAAGTGAACTTTTGCACCTAAACCACATCTACAATGTGAAGCACAGGAGCCCCTGTGGTGGGAGACAGAGGGGTGCAGAGGTAGGGCATTGCACAGACCAGGAGGTGCTCTATAGCAGCCATGCTCATGCACAGACTACTTTGGACCATGGCAGGAATAGTCCAAAGGAGCAACGTGGGTCTCTACATGCTGTCTCTTCCTCCGAGCTCAACAGTCTCACTTGCTTTTGAGCACAGGAGGAGGATACACCAGAGGTGATCACCTTGGGATGGCTTAGGAGAACGTGATCCAGATGCTGCAAACACCTCCCTCACAGCAGTCAAACACACCACCAGGACCAAAACTGCCTCCTCCCGAACCATGGTGGGGAGGAGGGGTTTCTCTCCTCCTCCACTCCCCTCTCCCGACAGCCCCAAGCCCCCTCCCTTGGTGCCGCCATCTGTTTTTCTACTGATGGCAGGGGACGAGATGTTCCGCTGGCCCTCGAAAGGCGAAGTGCGCTCAGCGCTAACTTGTATTCCTGACGGGCTCCTGGAAGGGTTTACATCCCTCCCTCCCTCTCTCCCTCCCTCGCCGAAGTACGTGCCTCACCGCTCCGGCACTGGGGAACTTGGCAAGGCACAGCAAGAGAGCGGGAGGCAGATGGATGACCAGATTAACGGAAAGAGAAGGGAGGTGGGGAGAGGAGTGAAAGGGATGAGCAGGCAGGCTGATCCACCGCCAGCGCAGGATAAAGATGAGCGAGAGTGCCGCTAACGCCACTGCATGGTGACCTGGAGTTTCCAACATGAGGCAGAGCTCCAGATAGAGCTGGGAAGGTTGAGCCTTGGCTACTGTTCCCATGCCCCGGCCTGAAGTGACTCCACCAGGGAGAGACGGTACGAGCTGCCAGGTGGCCTGGATTTCTCTTCTGTAGGGTTGCTCCCCTCACTGAGGCATCCAGAAGAGAAAGCTTCCTGATCCAACACACACTTGGCAGTCAATGGAGAGACAACGGAACCTCCAAGGGGTGACTCAGACCTGAGGTGACATGGACAGTCCACTGGAACAGCATTTCACTGCCCAATGATGGCAGAGTCTGGGCTCTTAAAGGAGGTGTCTCCACTGAGGGGCTCCTATGAAATGAGAGGGAACCTGGGACTAATATGACTCATGGACATGGCAAGTGAAGCTGAACCATGTGTGTGAGGGGGGCCGCCAGGCAGTGAGGACAGAGGACAGGTTATATTCTTTCTCCACCCTGCTCCTGCTGTCTGATGCCTCCACATCCACAAGAGACTGGGGGAAGAGAAACAGCCTCTGAGAACTGCAGTGTTTTTAGCCACAAGGAGGAGAGCAGGAGAGGAATAGGAATGAGGATGGAAGTCAGCACAGATGAGATAGAAAAACATTCAAGGTCTTCTGTGGTCAAATGGGGAGACTGGTAACATCTCCCTTCTTGCCAGTGCCAAGCAGCAGCTCCCAGAGCAATACTTTGAATGAGACACTTTCAGTAAGAGTTACTCTCTACGGCAAGACAATGACTACTATGAAACTCGTGTTGGGGAAAAAAAGTTACCTAGGAAAATTTGGATTACTGGTCCAGCCTTAACAGCTTGCAGCACCGTAGGAGGAAATGCAAGGAAAAGAATAAAAAAAGACATGGATGTGAGAAGTGAGGAGAAGGAAAACAGGGATGAGGTGGAGGCTGGGAGCTGTATCAAAGGGAGAGCAGCAGGGTGAAAGAAACTATCTGAGGATGAATCTTCATTAGCGTTACAGTGAGTGACTGTGACCTTAAAAATAGGCCTGCCCTGATGAAACTGCTAACAAGGAAGGAGGCACTGTTCCACAGAGGAGGGTCAGGATATCTAACAAATAGTTAGATGACCTGAAGGACTAGAGAGAGAAACAAGATGACATTCTCTTGTATAAAACTGAAGGGCAAGCTCTTGTACTGATGGCAAAACATCTGCTGTTAGCTTGGTGCTCATCGGTTGGAAACAAAGGAGGAAGGGAAAGATCTGGGTGTACTTGCTGACCTCAGGGTATCTGAACTGCCAGACTGATGCAACTGCAGAAACAACAGATACAGTCCTGTGTCCCATCAAAAGAGACATTTCCAGCACAAGGAAGCTTTGTACAGGGCTTTGGTGAGACCTAGGATGGAAGAATATGTACTGACTGCTTGGTCATTCCTGATGAAGCAATAATTGAAAGCAGAGAAAGCATTAAAAAGTCTACAAGGGCAATGAAGAACATGGAGTCTCTCCATCTTCTGGTGGGACACTGCATGATTTTGACTTGGTTAACCTCCTGTATGCCAAGAGTCCTGCCTGGGACTGCTTTCTAAGAGTAAAGGAGGGCGACAAGCAAATAGGAACAGAAAGAGCTCATGTTGGCTGTGAGCATGTTTGGGTGGCTGATGAGAGTGCAGTGACTTACACTGAGACACTGGGACTTCAGGTACCCAGTGTGTGTCTCTCACACACGCACAAACAAATAAGATGGCATTTTTCATCATTCCCTATGGGATCTCTCACTGAAGACACAGACCCAAGGTGGAGCACAGCAGCCACAGAGGAGGAAACACAAGGGTCAGCCTGGTGTACCTGAGCCTAAGGGAGAATCCTCACAATTGTGTCAGCTTTATGTTACCTGAGCTGCACAGGAAGGGAAGAAGAAACACCTCACACTCCATCGGCTTCTTTTTTGAAAGGACCTACTCCCAGAGAGCACAAGAAATTCTCCCTTGCTAACAGAGCCACCACAGAGACAATCGCTCAATCATCTGGTCTGCTCTTCCACTTAAGCCATCCCATTTCAAACACATTAACCCAGATTTGTGCTCAAAGATGTGGTTTAGAAGACTTAGAGCTCCCAAAATGTTAGAGGATCGCTAACTTCTGGTACTCAATCACCAAACACCTCTCCAGCACACAGCACCTCATTCCCTTGCTCTTTCTGCCTGTGTCTTGCCGTAGACACGCACAACACAGACATCGAATTTGGGAAATAACTGCTGAACCTTCTGCAGACCATAAGGTTTCCTTCCTGGGGACGTGCCCCCTGCAACATCGCCCTTTCCCCCGCACTTGAGTCGACAAAGAGCTGAGCTCAGCAGAACCAGCGAGGAAAAGCAATCATTCGCATTGAAATGAGCACAAGAAAAAATACAATCAGCAAACCCCAAAGCTATTTTTGGTGTGCAAACTCGATTTACATTTTCCCTTTTGGTAAAAATCCCAAATTTTCAGCATACAACATTCCAAAATTCCCCCCCTTTTCCCTTTTATCCTCAATCATAATAACAGCTACTGCTTGACAAAGACTGCCTATTTTTAATTTCCTTTGCGAACTGACTCCAGGGTGCCTATGATTTTCTCCTGCCTGGTCATTATTCAAAGCTAAATGAGTGGCTAACCAATTTCTGCAAGGAATCCTTTGTCTGCAGATTCTTCAGGAGCAGTTTGTTTTGCATGCACAAGGCTGGAAATCCTGATTGTTTGGTTTGGACAGGTGAGTCACACAGGGCTTTTCTGGACCCATGTTACTCTAGAACTGCGGTTTTGGTTAAGGAAGTATTCCAGCTTGGAGTCAGCTCAGGCTTTTGGGGGATACCCCTTGCCAGTGAAATCCTTGTGCTAGAATATTCTGCCTGGGCTGGCCAAGAAGAAGCAGGCAAGGAAGGAAATGGGTTATTGGGCAGCTCTTGCTCCCCAGCATCGCCCTGGCTGTGGGGACTCTACCCAAGGATGCTTCCTCTGCTATCTCCACTCATCCAGCAAGCCCTGGCCCAGCTCGGAGCAAAAATAAGGTCAAAGCAGCCTGGTTTGTGCTGGAGCAGGTCTTCACTGCCAGGAATTCTCCTGCAAGGAGCGGGCAGCTCATGCTGGGGACAGGGAGGGCTTACCTCACACGACTGGATGCAGTGAATGACAGAGGGGTCCGGATACCACCGCAGCCTGCCCGTGCACACAATGTTCTGGGAGAGGAGGAAAAGACAGCAGTTAGGCGAGGTGGATGAGGCAGGGAAACAGCCAGCAGTGCTTTCTGGAGCTAGAGGGTCTCCTACAACACTGCATTGCTCACTGTGGGGCAGAACAGCAGTGACACCCCCAGGACCCTCCCTGCATCCTTTGAGGCCCAGCAAACCCAGGGTAGCTGCACCTTGTTCAAGGCAGAGGCCAGATACAGGCACACGTGTGTGTGTGTGTAGATGCATATTGGTTGGACTTGGTGATCTTGGAAGTCTTTTCCAGCCTTAGTAATTCTATGTTCCTATATTGATACAAAACTGGAAGAGGACAAAGGGAGAGGACAGGGACTATCTGAGAAGTGGGTTTGGGTGCCAGTGCCACCATAGTGTCCGACTTGGCCAGGAGCTGCTGCTGGGGGTGAGCCACAAGAGGCTGGAGTCTACCATCGTGTCTCTGTGTGACGCTGAATTCACCAGCTTCTCAGCTGGCCATCACTCAGTGCCTACAACAATTGGCTCATTGATCCCTGCTAGGGCTCCAAAAACTGCAACCTGGGAGGACTCATCCCCCCAGACCTGACTTGAAGTAGATACACCAGACTCACGGTCACTCTGAGGTTCTCATTGGTATTTACAAGGCACAAACTCAGCTGCTGCAGCCAGATGGACACAGGAGAGAGATGTGAAGGGCTCGGTTTCCCGGCCCTGGAACGCACCGCCCTGCTCATTTAGCTGGGGTTTGTGGGGAACACTCATGATTACACAGGGGGAAGAAAAGCCCCACCGCACATGCAATTTCCTCCTTGTAAAGCTCAGGCAGGCTTTGAAATCTGAGGCCCCATAAAACGGCGTCTGGCCTGTGAAAGTGTCCTAGGATGCCCTTCGCAGCACGGGAACTGCACAGAGGGGTAGGTATGCTTTCTCCCAGCCTCTTGTTTGATATGTTCAGTGGCAGGAAGACTGGCTCCAGCATTCCCAGGTGGCATGGCAGCTAGGGATGGGGCAGCTCTGCCCACACAGACCGGCTGCAGGTCCTTCTGCAGCATCTTTGGTCAAGACCGTGATGAGGCTGGAGCATGATGAGGTCCTGGCCATCCTCAGCCAGTGCAGGGAGGGCAGACCCAGAGGGAGCCAGCTTAACGGGGCAAAGGCTGGGGAATTCCAGAGCCCACCAATTCCTGCTCAGCCTAGACTATGTGTGCATCCCGACCCCATGGAGTTGCTTTGCATGTGGTTGTTGTGCAACTCAGATGCCATTTTAGCATACTCATATTAGTATTCCAGGCTGGGGAATAGGGCAGAGAGACAAACCTGCTCAGCTGTGGGATGCAATGAATCAGAGCTGAAAGCAAAACAGGACTGTGCCTTCTCTGAGTGGCCTCTGCAGTTCCCGGTGTTGTTCGCCCCATCCTCTCCATCTCATGGAGCATGGCAGCTCCCGGGAACAGCAAACTGTTGGAGGCTTGGGGGAGCCAAGCGGGGAGTGGAGACAGAAGCCAGGACAGAGAGGAAAACAAGATGGTCCAGGGAGAGAGCTCCTGGCAAGGGACAGAGCTCCTTCTTAAAATAGCGTCTCCTCTCCCTCCTCCTCCTCTCTGCTAAATGCCTGTCTTGCACGAAAGCCTGCAGTGGTGGTGAAAGGGAAGCCGAACGCCACTGCCTCAACGGGCCAAGCCATCTGATCCCTCAAAGGCAAGGACTCCTTCCAAGGCTCGTGCTTAACCATCCCACATGCCCCAGGCATCCTCACCCCCCCGGCAGCCGTCCGCCGTGGGTCTGATTCAAGGCGACGTACAGTAGTATCCACAGGCATGATGCTGGGCCTCCTGCGGGTTCCCAGGAGGAGGGGAAAGCATTTGGATGGGAGCACTGGCTCCTGGGAAGATTGTTTGCTTTTCTTTGTTCCACCTCCTTCCTCATACATCTCGTTTTTATTTTAAGAAATATTACCCCGGCAGAGCTGCTTTTTGGTACAGCCGTGCCACGAGGATCCAAACTATTTGAGCTATTTGAGCTGCTTTGCCTACAAAATGAGTAAGAGGTGGGGAGGGAAAGGCTCCCCTGCTCCAGCAGCAGAGGCACCCGGCTGGCCAGCGGGTCCTGGCAGCTGGAGACACCTTTCAGCTGACAGTGCCCTGCCTCTTCCTTGGCAAGGAAATGCCTGCCTGGGATTGCATCTCCGCTGCCAGGTAACTGGGGACCCAGGCTTACATTGTGCCAGAGGCGGCTTTCGCTCTCCCAGCACACTGGCTGACAATAAACAGCAGCTTAACAGGTTTAGGCACACAGCACATCCTGAAAAATCAGTGGGATTCTTGCATTAAACTTCAGATGTTGCGGTATCCTGCAATTCCTTGAAAGCTGGCTTGGGAGCTGATAACCATGCTGAACTTTGGTACAGGAGAGCAGGAGGATGCATAGTAGCATCTTGTCTTACCAAGCCTTACCCTCCTTCACCTGAGGCAGAGATTTTGGGTTAAAATACCAGATGGAGAGGAAGGGAGGTTCCCTCCCTGTCCTGCCAGCAACCTCCCTGCTAGAAGAATTCATCTCCCCTTTTACCTGGACTCTGGTGGGCTGCAGCCGGTGATCCATGGTCTCAGCAGTGACATTTTTGGGCAGTATGACGGGGTCACTGGGAGGAATGACACAGGAAGGAATGCACACAGCACCTGTGGGAGGAGGGAGAGCCTTGAGGACCTCACCAGGAGCCAGGCATCGATGTCTTGTGGGAGGCCACCACTGATGGTAGAGACAGATGTAGAAGGGACCCTTTTCCTCCCAGCCTGGGATAGCAATTCCTTCCCCAAATCCTGAATTATCCAAGAGCCTACAGGAGTTGTGCCCAATCCTATTCTCCCAGATGAAAGGAAAACTGAACACAACCTAAGAGAAAGATTCCAACCTTGATGGCAGGACATGGGATGCAGCATGAAAATAAGTCTGGCCTGGATGTTTGCTGACATGTTAAGAAGCATCTTTCGTAATTTTTCTGCCACAGAGAATTCCCAGTGCCTTCCCATGACCCAGGAAGAAAAAAAAGCTGCAAAAACAACATTGGAAAACCAGGTGGGATCCCAGCCCTAATCCTAGCCTCACATCAGGTCTGTCCTGAGCTTAACCTCAATAGTGCCTGTCATTAGACTCTCCTCAGCCTGGTTTGACCAGACTGGGATGACTGGTGCGTTTGCTTCAGATTAATACAGGCTGTGCTCAAGCATCCTGTCCAGCAGGATGCTAGACCTGAGTGTGGCTGAGTGCTGCAGCTTTTCCTGAAAGCACAAAGCAACCGAGTCCTGCAGACAGAAATGGATGATGCGGTCCCTCATCTGGTGAAAGTGCCCTGTTACACTCAGCTGTCACTGCAGCTTTTATGGCTGTTATCTGGGACTGTCACATCAACCCTGCAAACAGCAACAGTAGTAGCAAGTGGAGAGACCTCAGGAAAGATGGAAGGCTGCAGATCAGGAAAATGAATGCAAAGAGCTGGGTTTGCCCTAAAGACAATCCCTGCTGCTTCTGAAAAGAGAGATGCTTAATGCTGGAGACAGCTTTAGATTTGGGTCTTGCCCAGGAGTGCAACCAGAGTGAGCACAAGGCTAAAGCCACCCCTGGCTCTATGTTTATAAATATGATGGGAGAGAAAACGGGATTGTTTTGTTTTTTTTTTTTCTGTTTAGTGGGGATTGGTACAGGAAGAGTCATTGTGGGTCTCTGGGACTCTCTCTCTGGGACGATTGAGTCAACACAACATTTGGTTTTCTGTTTGGTTTTTATCTGCCCTCACCTATGCCATGCCCCTGCTCACACTTGTACTCCACGAAATTCAGCTCCGGGGGTGGTGGGCAGGTGCCCTGCAAGCTCTCACACAGTTTGAACTCCTCTGTCCACAAGCCCTCCTTAGTGCAGACGATGGGAACCTGCAAAGCAGAGGGAGAGCAGCCAGCATTACTGGCCCTGCCTGGCCACTGCCCATCTCTGGGGGAGCACCGTGCAAGGACACCCCTCCCACCAGCCACGGCCAGAGAAAAGTTCCCCAAGGCAGCTGGGTTGCAGCCATCTGGTCCAGCCTATGTGCACTGTCCAGAAAGCCAATTGTTTTCCAGCTGCTGCTGGATCCCACCAGAGGGAATCAGCCACACTTCCTTTGACAAGACCCTTTCCAAGCATTGATAAGCTATCTGTGTGGAAGAGCTGGCAGGCAGCAGCCTCCATCCCCAGGGAAGCCCCTTGGTGAGCACAACTGCTGCAGCAAGGCTGCCCATCATCCCAAGTGAATGCTTTCACAGCAGCTCCCCAAACCCACTGGAAACTCCTTATTTATGCTTTCTGACCCTTTTCACCCAAGATGAGCCAGCTTGCTTAGGACCACTGCTTTCCAGACAAGGTCCCCAGGGAGCAGGTGAGCATCCCCAGGCAGCGGTGCACCTTGTGCCAGGTATGGGGCCCAGCAAGAACAGCTTTGGGCTTGTAGAGGATCTGCTCTTTGGTGGTACAAGGGTATTTGGCCTTGGGGATGGGTCAAACTGTTGCAGGGCCCCTCCGCACAGCAGGGTACAAGGAGCCCTGCACTTTGCAGATGCTCTGGAACACAAGGTGTGGTCAATGTCTGCCTCCCCCCAGACACTCACCTGCTGTCCCTGCTGCTCGCAGTTGAGGACACACTGGCTGTCCAGCTCGAAGCCCTGGGTGCAGTTGTACATGCCCTCGAAGACGGGGGGCGGGGGCTTGCACACCACGGGGACACAGTGTCCCTCTTCCCACTGCCCGCTCTCCAGGCACTGGACCTTCAGGAACTTCCTGGGGAAACACGGACACCAGACTGGCCTGCAGAACCCCAAACACTCCACCTTGGCTGTACCAGGCATCCCACAGATGTCAGGAACAGACTAAAGACATTTCTCCTGGAGCACAATTATGCCCCCCACATGTAGGGCTTCCCCATACCATGCGATCCTTCACCATGGGCATGTCCTTCCAAAGAGACACCCCATACTTAACCAGGACCTTTTCTTCTCCTCACTGGGTGGATTGCACTGATCTAGGAGCACTGGATGCATTTCCCTTGCACTCACCACCCCACTGCTTCCCACCTCTTGTGGTGCCCCTAAACCGTTCCTCCCACAGTCTCTGCAGGTCTTGGTCTGCTTTGTCCCCCCGCCAGTAGCTGCATACTTTGCTGGATGGAGTTTGCCTCCACCAGTAAATCCTCTGGCCTGTGCCCAGCTACTCCTGAGGCTCCTCTTTGTACTCCAGCCAGATCTGTCAATCCTGCTCTCGCCAAGGGGCTGCCGTGCCGCAGCAGACCAGTACCACCCTACGCTGCTAAAACAGCCCAGACACAAACTACTTGCCAAGAAAAGAAAGAGAGAAAAAGTCCAGGAGCGGAGCCCACCCACTTTTCAGTCTCCTACCCCCGGCAGTGATAGAGACACCACATCTTTTCCACAGAGACACCAGAACTGGTGAGGCATCAGGCTGGCCAAGGACTACTCTGTCAGCAGAGGACTCATCACTGCCCTGATGGGCTTTACCTGAGCCAGCGCTGATTGCTCCATCCTAAATGAGACTTTGCCCCCCACTCCTGCCCTCTTTACTGGACAGCACACTCCAGCTGCCTGCCCCTGCCCTCTCCCATCACGGGTGCCAGCAGGCAGGGCTCCAGGCACCACGCTGGGGAGTTTATAGCCTGCCACAGGTATGTGGAGGGGGCCGCCAGGGGTTAGAGAAAGCCCTGGGGGAAGGCACTAAATTGCCCCTTGTTCTGAGAGGCAGCAGACAGAGTGTGGGGCCACCCGTGTGCCCCCTAACACCTGGTGCAGGGTCATGACATTATGTGGGGCCACCCAGCTGCCCCTCAACACATGGTGCGGGGTCACATAGCCTGGACAAGCAAGGGGGCCCCATTTGCACCCCAATGCCACACCAAGGCTGGGGTGCAAATCCCTGTCAGATTTCTGCTGGGAACTCCTGGATGAGATATTTTAGAGGTTTTTGACGCATTCTCATATTTTAAAATATGTGCAGCTCTTGGAGAGTCCCCTTCTCCCTTCAGAAATCAGGGATCTGTTTTTTCTCAAGACTGTTTGAAGGGGCAGTGGGTTCCTGCCAAGGTGAATGCGGGCTCCAGCAGGGAACACGGAGGCAGGCAGGGTAGGGAATGGGATGCAGCAAGTCCCCTGGCACAGAGCTCTGCACAAATCTTCCCAGCAGCCCACCTGAGAGGTGAGGATGGCCGTGGTGTGAGCACCTGAGCAATGAGGGTTGCCGCAATATCACCCCAACAGCAGCAGCCTTGAATTAACTAAGGGAACTGCAACTATGAATTATTTCAGAAAGCTTGTGAGGAGGAGGGACTCTGGATTCCATTGTAGGCAGCTGTGGTTTCAGTCCATCCCTCATTCAACTTTCTTGTTTGCCTGCCCTTTCCATGATGATGAGAGTCACTGCCTTGCAAAGATGTCCCCATCAGATTTTGCCTTCTCCCAAATCTGACTGAATGCTTTGCTCTGCCCAACTTCAAAGGTAAGCAAAGGCACTTTGCCAAGAAGTACTAATCCATGTTGGATGTCTAGCTCCGCAAGTAGCATTTTCCCCTTCTTGAACTTCCTGGCTCACAGGGTGTGATCCAGCTGTAGGACTTGGAAGGGGCAAAGCACAGGGGGTTATGGAGATAGAAACAAACCGGTAGTGTGAAGTTACGGCAACAGCAATACCTCAGGCACTGAGCAAACACCTTTAAAGACCAGGAGCATCCCAGCTACACGTGACTTTTCACCAGCCACTGCACCTCCCTGTTGCTCTCCAAATCCTGGCAGAGGCCCTGTGCCCAGGAAGGCCAGGGGAGATGGGTCAAGCATGGGGAGGACACGCTGCGGCAGCTGCAGTTTGCTCAGGTGCAGGCTGTGGTTTGCAGCCCCATCATCCTCACAGGGGCTCCTCGTTTTGATGTGGTGCTGGAGTGACCCCAGTTGGAGCTAGCACCGTGCACGGCCTCTCACACCTCTCCCCCAAACCTACAGCCCCACCAGACCACCTTGCTCTGGAGGCTCGACCCACTGCCAGCATCCATCCAGGGACTTCAAACATAGTTAGCCCAGGCTGACCCCGGAGTAGAGGGTGGGGTGTGGACCACTCCCACATTTATGAAATAAGCAATTCATGTGGAAGCATGGAGAAGGGAAGGGAGATGCTTTTAAAAAAAAATTATATACATAAATACACACAGGATAGGAGGAGCTTGAAATTTCTGGACCCTCTCCCACCCCCCAACTTCTTCTGATCTGGGTTAGTGGCACTTCTTGAGGATTAACAAGGAAGCCAGGAAAATCAGAGTCAACCCTCCAACCAGGCAAGCCTAATGGACAGAGGAGGCAAGGGAGATGTCTGAGGCCAGTGAGGGCCATATCTGAGCTGAAGCCATTAGCACTTGCCCGGCTCCAGGAGATGGACATGCAGAGCCTGGCAGGGATCCAGCCATCTTCTAAGGCAGCCAGCTTTGGGGGGAAAGTGTTTTCTGTGCAGGAATGCTGACAAATGAGCATAAAGCCTCATCTCCTGTGGCAGGAGACTGATGGCTTCAAAAAGAATGGGAGGAAAGGAGAGAGATTTGTCAGTAAATTGAAGGAAACCTGCACCAGTGTGTAGGACCCTCCACTGCTGTGCTCCAAACAGCCTGGACAACCTGGGCTGTAAATGCTCAGAGACCTTAGAGGTGGAAATGACAGGAACCTGGTTGACAGCCTGGGTTTTCAGCTCCCAACGGATGTGTGTGTTTGCCTTTTATCTGGAAGGAGCCAGATATAGGCAGAGGAAGCCTTTGTGCTCACCACACATGTGCCTGGTGCCCTACTAAACTGCAGTGCTCCTGGGTTAGGCTGTCCTGCTTGCCTGGCTGTGAACTTTGTTTTGTTTCCAGTCCCCATTTTCTCCTCTGCATTCTCCCACCTCCTCTCCTTCTTCCATGGTCTCTGCAGTTTTTGAACAAGGCAAGAAGGAAGAGGGGCTGACATCTCCATGGAAGCTCACTGGAGACTGTGCTGGGCTCCCTTGATCTCTGGCCAAAATGCAGGCTGAGACTTTCAAATCTGCCTGAAAATACCAAAGTGGTTCTTTGCTTCATTCCCTCAAGCTAGCAGAAAGAGCTCAACCCCTCACAAAAGCAGCTCTGAGATCCCCAAATCTCTTCTCTCAAGGAATCATCCCACAATGGACAAGTGAAAGAAGTCCTCTGAAGAGTCTGACCTTTTAGGTCCCCAAATTGAGAGCATCCTCTCAACATTAGAGTGCTCCTCTAAAGGATCTCCTAGCTATTACCACACAATCATGGAAGTGTTTTGGGTTGGAAGGGACCTTAAAGATCATCTTGCTTCAACTCTCCTGCCATGGACAGGGACATCTTCTACTAGACCAAGTTGCTCCAAGCCCCATCCAACCTGATCTTGCTATTCCTGTCAGAGATCTGCTTCTGATGGCACTTCATGCTAGAAGCAACAGCAAGGAGCGCTGTGGGGGTGATGCCCTTTTCCCCAAACTATCTGATCCCTGACTTTCAGGCCAGCACTTTTCAATGCTACAGCTCTGGGTGATGCTGAACATTTCTCCTCGACAGTTCATATCTTTGGGTGATGCAGGTGGTGGGTTGGTACTGCCATGAAACGGGTTCTGTCTAAATCCATCACAAAGCACAAATGCATGTGTTAGGCTCCCCTTGTTACCCTTACTTTGGAATTAGAAGTGAAGTAGCTTGGCAGCTGTAAGCCAGGCTGTTACATGGCCTCTCCAGGCTGGTAACAGATCTCCTTTAGGAAGAGTCAAAGAAGCTTTATCCTTCATGTCAGCATTTTCAGTCAAATGAACCTGCCAGCAGGCAGGCAGCAAATTTCTGCCAGGATCTTGATTACACAATCGGTATTTCCTCAAGGATCCCTTGCTGACAAGCAGTGATTTCCTAAGGGCCTTTCCTCACCCAGGTTAATAGACAAAAGCATCTCTGAGACAACTGATTTCTTCATCTCCTTTCTCTTCCACTTAAGCTATAGGAAATGAATTTCAACTACGACCTCAGCCCCTTCTAAGCATCCTTACTGCTCCTGCAGTAAAACTCAACTTAAAAAAATAGAAGTGAGGGAATTGCATGGACATCTGTGTCCAAGATCGTCTTTGCTTGCACAGAGACAGCTGGATCCCAGCCACGGTTCAGGCCTGCATGAGACGGGCAGCTCCACACGAGGAGCAAAGCTAGAGCTAGAAGAATAATTCAAAGGAAGCCTGACTATACTGCCAAGGGTGTGCATGAGGAATCTTCAGTGTCAGTCACAGATTATGCTTGACTTTTGTCTCTCTGTGTAGTATACACAGAGAGTCTTGCTTCCTTATGTACATTGACACCTGTATGGCACTAAATTTTTCAGCAAGACTTGTGCTTGCTGGGTTGGTGGACAACAGGGAGACAATAGATCAAGAACTCAGTTTTCTGAACACAGAGAGACAGCAGAAGACCCCAAAAACCTGATGTCCAAATCACCAGCTCAGACTCTACTTTCACACCAGCACATCAGGAACCTGCACCTCTTCAGCGCTGGTTGCTTCCAGAACTCTCCGCCACCTCACTTTCTCCAAAACTGGCATGATCAAAGAAATCAACCTCTCACTCTGGCAGCTCCCACCCCCTCCTTGCCAGGGCTGAGACACCAGAAGGATTTCCAGCAATCCAGGCACTGACCTACTGGCTAGCAGCTACTACACCGCGCCAAGGGGTTTGTACTCATGCTGAGCGTACACCAAGAGCTCCTGATGAGACAGTACAATGACATTTACAAGCCCAAGGAAAGGTTTTTGCTTGGGGTGGCCCACTCACATTGGAGTTAATCTTCATGATAGGAAAGCGATACTTTTTCTGGTTTTTGTTAATGAGGTTTTTGTATTCCTCCATCAGAGATGTCCGATGAAATAGCAGCAATGACAATTGCAAATGTGAAAATGCGATGTCAACATGCATTGCTATGAAAACGTAAACCACTTCGCACGATTTTCCTTGACTTGTCTCACAGGCTGTTCAGACCCATATGGAAGTTACTCACACATCAGAGGAGCCTCGGGATCTCCCAGGGGTCATCATTTTTACCAGCAGTTGCTGCAGCAGGACAGAGGGTGCCTAACTTTGCAAGCTGAGTGGATCTGTTTGAATGCCCAGCGCCTGAAGTGCCACAGGCATGAAAGCTGCTCTAGAGTTTGCAAAGCAGCCCATGTGATCCCAGCCATAACCATCATTTGCTCAGCTCCCTTTGGCCCAAGAAATGCTCCTAACACTCTGAAAAGCTGTTTACAGAAACCACTTCCTTCATTACAAGGCAAGAGATTTGGCAACTGCTTCACACTGCACAACAACTCTACCCCAGAGCAAAGAAGAGATGAAGTCTGCATCCAATTAAAACTGGAAGGGGGCATTAAACAATTAACACATAATTACCTGATTTGGGCTAGAATCAAGACTCTGGGGAGGAGCCAGCCAGTGCCAGGGAATCTTTAGTGACCAAACCCAATGAGGACTTTGGCTGGAGGAGCCACAGACAAAACACTGCTTTACCCCCCAACATCACGATACTGGCTGAGAGCAGGGCTAGTGAACCACCAGGAATTTTTCCCCAAAGCATCAGGAAAAATCTTCTCCCTTTGAAATGCCAATGCTAGAGATTAAATTTAGCCAAGAGGCAGAGCAGGTGAGATGTTAACCCTGACAAAAGGCAGCCATTCATTCTTACAGTGCCTCTGTTCTATGTTTCGCTGCTTTTAGGAAAGACAGTAGCTCCAGGAATCTGCCAACATCTTGTAAATGTCTAATTACCTGGGAGTCTGCAAACACTTAATTTAGGGCTCAACTTTCACCAAGTGACAAATACGTTGAGGTGCACAGGAAGATCTGCTAGTTTCAGGTTAAAGTACTTAACACACACGTGTGTGCAACAGCTTCTTGTTCCCAACAGGTTCACCTAGACCAGGGAATGCCTCTTGTATTTTGAGAAACCTGTGATCAGAGCAAGCTGCTCTGCCTTCTACCTATCAAGTCAGGTCTTTGAGACTGCCAGTGTTCTATCACCTCTGTTCCTTGCACACACTGGGAGGAGGAAAGAAATGGTGATAACAGACCTGCCACAGACTTACTTCTTAGCCTTGTCTGCTGTGCTCTCGGCCACGTGGTATCCAGGCTTGCACTTGTAGCGGCAGATCGAGCCCACGTCGTGGTTCCCCTGCAGGCACCGAGGGACCAGAAGCTTGGCGTTGGCCACGGCGGGAGGCGCGTCACACTCCAGCTTGCAGTAGGCTTCGGGCAGCGACCAGAGACCATCCTCCAGGCAGGTGAGCCACTGGTTTGTTCCTGGCCCCAAAAGAGAAGCAGCGAGTGGGGGTTACAGCTGAGCCAGGGATGGAGTCCTGCCGAGGGGAGCTCAGAGCAACCAGCAGGAGTCCTCTTGTTAGAGTGTATACTGATACCAAAGGGGGCAAGAAACACGAAGATCGTGGACTCCATCGCCTGCTTGGTCAGGCTGTAGTGGAAAATACTTGAATGCAGACAGAACTACGGAAAGGTCAACTTCTAGAGGCTGGAGAAAGGATCTTGGTTCTGCAAATCTCCCCAAATCTTTCCCTTAAACTTGCCCTCTTTCGTGGTGCCTCAGGATAGCCAGGGGCCTTTGGGTAAGACACCTCTCTGTCATATTCAGTTCAGCCCACCTTCATTCTCCCCAAGGGCTTTTTGCAGCTTGTCCTTACCTATGCTGGTCAAGCTGTCATACCCTACTACAGATGCAGTGCAAGATCATAGAATCATGGCATGGTTTGGGCTGGAAAGGACCTTTAAAGGCCATCTAGTCCAACCTCCCTCTGCCATAGGCAGGGACATCTTCCACCAGGTCAGGTAGCTCAGAGCCCTGCCCAACCTGGCTTTCAATATTTCCAGGGATGGGGCATCCACCACCTCTCTGGGCAACCTGAGAGTCAAGAGGATGGAAAATGCCACAAGAATAGATGTGGGAGTCTTCACTGGTGTGACTGGGAATTCAAACCACCCATCACTAAAGGTTTGGGTTGAGTATTGCAGCCCAACTCTTTGTTGTCCATGATAGACCCAGCTAAATGGGTGGCCAAAACTGCACAGGTCTGGATGCCTGCAGGAAGTGCCCGGGACTACATCACCCACATGGTGTGGATGATGGATAGTTCACTGGGAACTGATGAGCAAGAAAAAAAGCTAGACTGGAGTGAACGGGACTCTTCCTAGTGACAGGTTTGGATCAGCATGTTTGTGGTACAGCCAGGCTGCTCTACAGTTCCTTCAAACATCACTTCCTTTCTACAGGAACACTTTTGGACCAGAGACAAGATCACATCTCTACTCAGCACTTGTGTTCCTGACGGGTCAAGGCTGCCAGGGGTCACCTCCCACCTCCGAGTGCCACACAGCCGTGTCATCCTTTCCTTGCCTATTCTCAGCATTCATTAGCGCTGAGCTTGCGTGTAAGGATACAAGTCTTTGGGGGGAACAAGCACGGAGCATGTCCCTGCCTCAATGGCTCAGCTGCGTCAGCTGGACTCCAAGGGTTTACCCACATGGCTTGGCAGCCTTGGCCAAGCACCTCCAGCCATCCTGCTGGAAGTCACCCAGGGGCCCATCGAGGGGACGCCTTCCCACTGAGGGAGCCCATGGCAAACCTCCCAGTGACTGCAGCAGGACCAAGAGGCAGCTGTGAGCGAAAGATCAGATTAAAGCTCTGCCCTCAGTTGACCAACCCAAGGCAATGGGCATCAGTTCATGCAGAATTTGTGTTGTTGAGACAACATTTGCACACTACCCTTCGATCAGCTCACTCTGGGGATCTGCCACCACCTTCCCTGTCATGAAATGGGACCTTAATTCTCCGCAGTTTTTGCTCCTTAGATTTAACTTTAAAAAAAAATAAATAAAAAGAAGTAAACAATTCTCATACATTTCAGCTATAAACGACTCCATAAAATAGGGCACCCATTAAAATGATTTGTTGTATGTGATTTTTCAGAGCAAAGACACTGGTGGAAATTCACAAACTCCCAATGCCTGAAGCTGTCAAGGCAATTACCCCTGAAATCCCATCCAGCTCAGCCCTTGCATAGACAGAACAGTAGCTCTCTTTCTCTGACTTGGCTTAAGAAATTCCTGCGGCTACCAATGGAGTCAGCAGAATGAAAGCCAGGCCATGGTGTGTCTGGGTGGTGAACATCTCCTAGACTGCTCTACAGCTGTGGGCATCAGTCTCTATGGCTTTATACAGCCCCAGGCCCCCTGAACCACAGGCTTTCCCACAGCCACCAGGCACAGAGCCACTTCTGGCTCTCTGAAGTCCTCTCTGTCTGCCTGCATGTTTCTTGTCTCCATCACCGTAATACTGGAGGCTGGACCAGTTATCAGGAGAGGACATCGCTACACCCCGAGGTGGATGGGTAAGGGCTGCAGGCCAGGTGATGGGAGTCAGAGGGAATTATCCCCACACTGGGATATCTCTGCTCCAGGGGGAGGGATACCCATAATTTCAGGAAGTATCTCAAGAGCCCACCCAGCTGGCCAGGATAAGTGAGAAATTCCAAGTAGCAACGCTCTGTTTGAACTGCTTGGGACAGGCATGGCAAGGTGGCATCAAAAAGGGTGGTTAAATGTCTTGACACTCCAGACCTTACCTTGAAGCTTGGCTGGGGGGATGCAGGAGAAGGAGCATCTCTGCAGGTAGGTGGTCCCCACAGGGCAGGAGAACTCGGCATAGTACACGTGGGACTGGTCAGGGACACGGCAGTCAACAGGGTCGCAAGTCACAGATCTGTCCCACTGTCCCGAACTGCACGTCAGCACAACCTCCTGCTGCAGAAAAAGCAAAGCTCCATCAGACTCCTGAAGAGAGCTTTGATCTACAGGTGTGCCACCACAGCAGAAAGGTCTGACCCTTTCTAGGGTTTCAGGATGAGGAGAGATCTCCAACAGTTTTCGTCCCCCAGTGTGCCCTTTTTCTCCCCACTCCAGACAATGAATCACGAAGCCCTGACCTGTTAACAGGGAGATGTGTGGGGTGTGAGAGCAGCAAATGTGCCTTGGGGTACCAATCCAGCCACTGTGCATGTTAGGTTGTCTGGGCAGTGCCAGTCCACATTAGAGAAAAAAAGGAAAATCCCTTCAAGATTCACTGAAATCTCTTGAGCCAAGCTATTCCCAGCTCTATGCGCTGCAATTTCCTCCCCTAAAAGATCAAGTCTTACTTCAGCTGTAGTCAGAAAGCTCTTCTGTTGATTGCTTTTCCCTAAATGTACTAATTCCCTCACGCCTCAGCCCACAGACCCCATTAAAATCATATAATCTCATTTACAAATCCTAATTATACAGCCCCTCTCACTCAGCTGAGGAACTGCCTGAGATCAAAAACCACCACGGTCCCACCACTAAGTATGGTCAACATGTGCTACAGACTTCATCAAAATTGAGTGGTGGATGATGGTTTGCTATGAGCAACCTGGTTTAGTGGAAGGTGTTCCTAGCCACAACGGGGGGGTTGGACTAAGTGATCTTTTAAAGGCCACTTCCAACCCCAACAGTTCTACGATTTCCATTCCCAAAATGCTAACCCCAGCCCAGCAGCCCTCAGCCAGGGGCTGCAGACCGATATTCCTGATGTCCCTTCACTGGCTGAGTACAGTCACACTGCTGGTACAGCCGAACACACGACCTATCCTCCCAACCAGCACGTTCTGATCGAACCTGGATGTGGTGGCTCTGAAGGACATCGCTAAATCTGAGCCTGGCACTCCCGAGTGTGCAGCAGGATCATAGTGTAGCTGGACTAGGCAGAGAGGATGCTCAAGAGAAGAGCTGTGTGCATTTTCCTAAATAGGGTTACAAGCCAGACATCATTGTAATGTCACTGGAGGGCTCAGGGCAAGGCACTTGCAAGCTGCCCTCTGCTGCGACAGCCACTTGGTAAAGCTCTGTTCAGAAGTTTCCCATCTCACTGCCAAACACAGGAAAACTGTCACCCGAGGCAGATTTATTTTGTGTGGTTTCATTTCGGAGAACGGGAACATTTTGTTTTCCCTGGGCATGCCTTGGCCCACAGACCCTGTGGCCATGTAATTAATAACCTGCTAGTGATGATCCGTGCATCTCCAGCTGCCCTATTGCACTTCCCAGTGCCCACCTGTCCTTTGGCCAACACTGCAGCATGGGAAACCTGCGTGCCAGGTGTCACAAGCAGATCTCCAAGGAGAGGAAAGGTCACCCAGCTGACATGGCCCAAGTCACTTCCGTCTGCCTGCCCCAAGGAGTTCACGCTCTCACTCAGTCTGGCATGCAGACCAGCTCAGCCCCAGAGACTCCTGTTCCCCCCTCCAGAAACAGCCTAAGGACAGGACACTGTGTGCCTACACCCCTGCCAAGGTGACTGCCTGGACCAAGGCAGTTCAGTTCCCAAGGACACATCATCCCACATCTCCTCAGTCAACAGCTGAGAGCTGTGCTAGCTCGTGGCTTTTATGAGGTAACCCCCAACCCTCTGGAAAGTGGGACAAACTCTTTCACGGTGACCTCTGTGCCATTGCAACACAACACAAAGGAAGAAAAGCTCTCCATGCTCTCAGCTGCCTCTAAATATAGTTGCTCTGCAATGACTTCATTTTTTCCTGAGCCACTAACTTCAACTTTAAGAGAGAAAACATCCCAGGGATGTTTAACCCTCCAAGCAATGCCCATCTGGAGAGCAGAAATATCTACCTCTCCCTCTGCTGGAGTGCATCACCTTGACTTGGGACATTCCCTGCAGCAGCTTTCAGCCTAGCAGAGCTGTGCTCTGCAGACAACACTAGACTGGGAGAACCAGGACTGCAGCAAGGGAAGGAGAGGGATCTCCAGAGCAGAAACACCAGCCATGAGCACAGGGGTCCAGCGCTGGAGCTTCATTGAGCCAGGATGTGTTGGGAAAGCAGCAAGAAGGTTGGAGCTGGAGGAAGGAGGTGGTCTGTGCTCTCTCCAACCACCTCAGCGTGGTTAAAGCTTTTTTCTCTAGGTCTTGCTCCCATGTGCCATCCTGAGGCCCACTCACCTGCATGGAGCCCAGCCTCTTCCCACCACTGGAGTGGAGGATGAAGCCCTTTTCACAGGCAACAGTGCACATCATGTGCCTTGGGCCATCGGAGCTACAGTTGAGGGTGGCAGCATGAGCAAGCAGCGGCCGCGTGCAGCTTCCCGATCCCGTGCAGGCACCGTGGGCACAGCTGTGGAGGAGAACAGAGAAGGGATCAGCCGGTGGGTCCCAGCACTACTTCAGCAAGGAAGGGCTCCCTCCAAGTGGCACTTGAGTGGAATGAATGCTCAGCGGGTCACAGATGCCTAGAGATGCACACCCATCCCTCACAGCTCCAGCTTCTTCCAGGCTTGAAGTCTCCTGACAATGATGCCAGGAGAGTACTTTATCCCAGCTCCGTCTTAGCTGGACTTCATCCCACACCTTCCCATCAACCACCACCATGTTCTTTCAAGCTGATGAAAGGAGGCACAGCTCAACAATATTCCCAAATTTGTGCTGCCTGCACACAGGCACTGAGTGTGAGCACAGCCTGGCACCAAAGGGGCTCATTGCAGGTAGACCGAGAGAACAAAAGGAGGGAGGTGACAAGGAGAGGGGAGGCAGAAGGCATATCTCTGTATAACTTTTGAATCAGACATGTCAAACTCTGTATAGGACACTGGAGAATCCACAGATGATTCTCCAGCTGCAAGGAAAGGCTTAGCTAAGAGGAAACCTCTGCAAATATTGGGCAATCATCCACGAGATGTTCTGCAGATCCTGTGCAGTCACCCTTCGTACCCACACAGCTACACCACAGCCTGTGGAGGAAGGGAGAAGCTGGATGTACAACCGTCTCCTCAACCCCACTCCTGTCACCCTCCCCTCTGCTCTGATGGTCTTCAGCACCTCTGCTCTTCCCACAGGCCAACACAGCACTCCAAGCCTGTGCATGCTGACGCCAGGCTCTTTGGAACCAAGACCATCCTCAACATGCACCTGTCCAGCTCTACAGCCTCAACTGTGGCCACCAAGGTGAGATGTAGCTAAGGGGAGAAGTAACCTTCCCCTCTGCACCACTGCAAGTTACAAGAGGTTCCAGGAAAGTTTGCAATGCATCACCCATTCCTTGGTTTGCAATGCCTCACCCACGCTTCCTCCTCATCGCTGCAGCAGCTTCCCACTGAGGAGCAGCCACTAGGTACTGATTATTTAAGCATCACAATTCCATAATGAGAACCAGTGTTGGCCACAGGGTTATGGTGTCCATCAGTGAGATGCAGCCAGTCAATTAATAACCTGGATGGAACTGGGACAAGACATAGGGCAATATATCAGCTCCCACGCCCTGGTTATCCGTCAGTCTGGCTTTATCTGTTGCCAAGTGATATAATTGCAACACCTGACCTCAGCCCTCCTCAGTCAGGGACGGAGGTGCTGCAGCTTCAGGCAAAAAGTGGGGACAGAAGGGAGGGAGCTGTACCTGAATGCCTCGCTCTCCTCTGCTCCCTGCTTGGCACAGGGCTGCCAGCCGTTTTCAGGCACTGCCTTTCTCCCAGCGAGGCAGAGGCCTCTTCCTCTTGCCTTTACTCAACGTTTCCAGCCAAGGATGCACAGAGCTAGAAATACCACAAAAGATACACACACAAAAAAAAACCCCAACAAAAAACAAAAAAAAAACCCCAAAAACCCAACAAATCCCAAAAAACCCAAATCGGTGCCGACGCAGACATGAAGGGAACGCAATGTGCTGTTGACTCTGGACAAGTCCTCCGAGCCAAAGACATAGTGGAAACCTGCAGGCCACAGCCCTGAAAGAGCCGGTGGGCACAGGAGGGGACCACAAAGGAGAACAAGAAGAAAGGGGCTGTTTTTTCAATGCAGACCTGTTTATGAAGTGAGAAATGGTTTCAGGGCAGCTGCTGCAAATTCTTTCACTAGCTTATATTTCCATTTGCTTCCTTTTTAAAGAATTTGTTTTATGAGTGCAGCATTTGTCAGGTCATTAGCTTCTGAGGGCATCTGTTACCAATTGTAGCCCTCTCCCCTCCCCTCCCACAGTCACCTTCTCCGGGCAGTTGCTCTGCTCCCTGCCTGTGCCCCCGGCTCATACTTGCTCCCATCCCCAGTTCCACCGTCCTAAACTTGTGTTTGTCTCTGGACACACCTTTCCTCTTTCCAGCCTTGCTTCTCCGTTCCATCCCCTTCCTCACCAGTCATGGGTACAACACGGAGATGCACCTCTCCACTATCCCAGGTTGCTCCAAGCCCCCTCCGAACTGGCCTGGAACACTTCAAGGAATGGGGCAGCCACAGCTTCTCTGGGCAGCCTGTGCCGGGGCCTCAGCACCCTCACAGTGGATGGTCAGGATGCTGAGCTTCGGAGCGCGCGCCCAGCGCAGCGCCGGTTCGAGGGCGTGCCGCGGCACCCTCCAGATGCATCCAGGCCAAGCGCTCGGCCGGAGCAGCTCTGCTGGTGCTGATGGGAGAGGCAGCACGTTGTCTGGGGCAGCCCTGGCAGCCGGGACAACGCTGTTATTAAATAACAATTAAATGAAGCGCTAATCCTTTTGAGCGCTACCGGGGACATTCTGGTTTTCCACCACTTCAGAAACGTAACCAGCAATGTGGTAGAAAGTAGATCACGATATCAGCAAGTTTATTATGTATCATAAATACAAAATTTTGTATAGGGTGGTTATGCATAAGAGATTGATAATTACAGGTCATAACAACGAAATATTTCTTTTTATATACATCACATATATATACACTCGTGCACACGTTCTGTATGTGCATGTAGATATATTCTAGAAATAATAGGTAATTATTCTAACCCAAACCTTTCTTTCTCTTTGTCCCCAAAGATGACTAACTTAGCACTGTTTTCTCTGTCATTAACAACACCCCTAATCCTACAAATACCCGCTAGATTTTGTTTTGGAAATTAACTGAGACCAATCAGCTCAAGTTCTGAGAAGCTGTGCTCATCCTACACCTAGCTTTGAAGTCTGGTGCTGCTATTCCAGACCTGAAGAGGAGCTCACGTCACTGAAAGCTGTCTGATTTTCTCAAAAATATCAATAACCTTAAAAAATACATATCAACCCTACCTACAAGCATTGCCTTGATTGCTTCCTTTATCAGCATCATCTATCACTGCTGTACTTGGGGCCAGGACAGTTTTGAGCCTGATGGTGAACAAGTGCAGGTCAAAAGAGAAAAAAGCCCTGTGACCTGGCCCCATCGTGATCCTCATGCTATGCCAGGGCTCGGGTAAAGTGATGGAATAAATCACAGCTCCCAGACCCTGGAACACCCTAACAAAGGCTGGACAAGGAAATGGTGCAGTTAGCCCAGTTCTGATCTCAGCATGAAGGAGCTCTTTCTGCTTTTGATGATAAATGAAATTCCTGTATCACAGCTGCAAACTCCTGACTTCTGCCCATTTCTGATTCAGGCCATATAAGATGTGGGACAAGCCAATATTTTTTTACTTTTTTTCTGCCCAAGACATCAAAAAAAATTTCCACTTCTATCCCAGCATCTTTTGAAGCTCAAACTAATGATTTGTCAACAGCATTTTTACAAAATACCAAGGTTTTTCTCCTAACTTATTTCATGTCAGCACAAGCCTGCACGATGCTCTGGGCTCACCAAGTCCCATAACTTATACATCAAAGAAAGTTTCAGGTCTGGAAATCTGTGAAATTCTGCCTAGCAATGGCCCTAACTGCTCCAGAACGGTAAGAGCTTTGTTCTGAAATGGGAACAATTCTATAAACTAGAGCAAAACTTTTCCTTCGGGATCCTTCATCCTTCTAGAATAAAAGCAGACAGCCGCTACCAGCAACAGAGCACGTTAAGCCAGTGGTGGCAAAGCTAGTATGGTAACACTACTTTGTTGTGACAAATCCCAAATTCTGAAAAGCTGAAATTTCATGTTTTACGGCAATTACTTAATGCAACACACAGAAAATACTGATGGATTTACCCACATCAAACTAAGCCAAGTCAAATGCAGTGCAGCTGCCTAAAGTGTTATAAATCATCTATACATTGCTGTAGTGTCTACCCAAGCTTTCAACCCCAAGATTGCTGCTGAAACATCCCTTATCATCAAGCTCCAACTCTTAACAGCGGAAACTTGTAAGTTCTTCTCGTGGTGCGAATTTTTGGGAGAGGGGATTCTTGGAGATGTTGACAGAAAAGTAAAGGCTCCAGCCAAATCTCCCGAAGTTAAAAGTCATCACTGCACGTACTCTGGTGGAGTCTGGATTGTAACACTCAGCATCGGTGAGATAAAAGGTGTTTACCCCAACGCGGTCTAGCAGAAGAGAATAGCTAGGAAATGAGAAAAGGTGTTTTGGAAATACTTGGGAATGTCTCCCTTCAGGCATGTTTTCCGTGAAGGTGAAAGGTCTCACTTTTCCAGTAAATCTGATGGCAACCATCCTTGTGGGAGCAGGCTGCGTGTACAGACCCAGCGGTGGTGATGCTCCTTGATTACGATCTGCACTGAGGTTGCCATCTCAAGAAAAGGTGTTTGCTTCTGTACGTGACTCCAAAAGAAACTTGGCAAAAAATAACATCCCTGTGAGTCATCTGCTGTCATCTGCCTCAGAGACAGAGAAAAGGCACCAGTAAGACACCAAATGGCCTGTTGGCCCTTCCATAGCCATAGTGGCAAAGGGGAAAAAAGAAGCAAGAATAGACAAACCTGAATGTATTTCCAGACAGTTCCTTTCCATATTTTTTTGTTGTTGTTTGCTACACCAAAATAGTTATATAGAGGCACAGAAAATGAGGTTGAACAGGATGTCAGGTGCGGTCTAGTCACCTTCTCAACCTAAGCCAGGACAGAGCGTACCCAAAGAACATCTTTATCCATATCTGATCTCCACAGGAACACACTCTACCTCATTTTCTCATCTTGTCCAGAGGAATTCATTTCTGAGCCACAACCATCACCATGAAAGACATAAAAAATAGCAGAGGGATTTCAAAAGGGAGCTGCAAGCAGAAGCCATAGCTGGGCTGCAAGACTTACACTGTAAGATTTAAGGAAGAAAAAATATTTATCATGACAGAGAGGAGATAGAAGATCTGATAGCTCCGTACAGACACACAGACACAGAAAAGTTGTCTGCTGGCAGGAAGCATTCAGACCTTTCTGACAAGGATGGAGCAAAAGCAACAACTTTCATCTTGAAATCAGAGGCACTTTCTCAGCAGAGAGGGTTACTGGATATGAGAATAGCTCAGCAGGGGAGACGGTGGACTCATCACCTCCTGCAGCTTGTGACAGGAGATAAGAGAACCTTCTGAAGGATGCATTTAATCCAGTTCCTGTGAAAAATCCCTGTGCCTGTGTACGACATCAGAAAAAGAAGGGCAGAATGGGGGAGACTGGCTGTAGCAGAACACTGAGGGCTCTGCTGGCAAACCTGGGGTCTCCCAGTGCTTGCTCCCTTCTTCACTGGACACGGGAAGGACAGAAGGCTTTGCGTGATTCACGTAAGGTCCGTGTTGGTAAGAGAACAAGGAATCAAGATCCAGGGTACCACTGGGAGGTGACACCCGTGTCAAGGTCAGACAGGAGAAGTGCCTTGCACCTCACACAACTGCTCTGTGTTGTAATTCACATTCCCTCGATGATTATCAGGAGTCAGCTCTGCTTGGAACAAGCACATCAGACCAGGTGGCCCTTTCCACGAGGTGACACCAAGAACCCTGTTTCAAAGCTGTTCAGTTACTGTGTTTGACTCAAGATCAAATTTGTGAAAAACTTGTGCTGGGAGATATTTTTCCCTAGGTGAGACTGGCTAGTCGCAGAAGACATCTTGAGCATCCCCAAAAACGCTCATATACAGAGCACTAATCTCAAGAAGCTTATTAGGCTGCAGAGAGCAATTGGGATGGGGCAGTCCATGAAATGGTGCCTGGCCCTCCAAGGTGGTGACACCTTCCAGCTGGACAGCAAAGGCACCAGTTAAAATGAATAATACATTCTACAGTACAGTCTTGGCCACTGTTGCCCATCAGCCAGTCAGGGACCCACAAGAGAAGTGCCAGAGGTCAACAGGCTTTGATGCTGGAGGAGAAGCACCTCTAGAGGTCTCAAGGGCAGAGGTGAGCCCATTCTCCATGAAAGGTGGTCATCAGGACCCTGGAAACATGGAATTGTTTAGGTTGGAGAAGCCCTCTAAAATTGAGTCCAACCGTTAACGCAGCAGTGCCAAGGCCACCTCTGAACCATGTCCCCAAGTGCCACGTTTACATGTGTTTTAAATCCCTCCAGAGATGGGGACCCCATCCTCAGGGCACCCTAAGCCAGAGGCAAAGAATCAGGATTTTACAGCCCCTTCCAACCTAAACTATTCTACATTTCTGTGAAATAAGACACCAGCATGTCTACCCCAGGGTGCCCACAAATCTTCATGCCATCACATATGCAGCTCATAAATTGACCCTACATAAATTTGGTGCCTGGAAGAAAGAAAACAAACGGAGTAAAACCTGTTTGGGAGACAGCCCTCTTAGCTGAATAAAGTTTATCAGTTGAAAATATGTAAACAACTCCCTCCTCCATCTAATTTTCTCTCCCTCACATCCATTTTCCATACTAAAGGAATCCAAACCAGACTCCCCCTGATGCTTTACACTCGCTTTTGGGGAAGCAGAGGAGGGCTTTCACACAGGAAATACAAACACAAAGCAGATCGCCTTTTGTAGCACCTTTCCTGTGAAGTTACCCAGGCATTTCCCAGCATATGTGAACATAAAATAAAACACACTGAAAATAAAAGCAAGCTAAAAATAAACATAACAGAGGAAATGAAAAAATGCGCCCCTGGCTCAGTGTATAGCCTGTACCAAGTTGAACAGGAGGGACTGTGGCTCAGTTTAAAAATGCAAAGAAAAGGATGAAAGCCGGGAGACTTTGGGTCTCCTGGGTGGAAACTTGTCAAAAGCCTGATTTCTGCGTGACCTCGTAAGGTTGTAACTGGGAGCAGAATGCACAGACAACCCCTGATCTGCTGGCAGAGACAGCAGAGAGGGGTTCCTGCTAATGGCAGTGAGGACACTGCACTGCTTTGGTCTGCAAGTGCTCTGCCAACCTTCAGCACCCTAAGTGGGTCCAAAGGCAGAAGGTGACACTTTCTTCAAAACGAGTATGTGCTTTTCTAGAGTCAAACACCTGTTGCATCCTGACCTGGAGAAAGCTGCATTCCATCAGCATAAACACGATCTCTACGTTTTCCCCAGCCTGCAAAAGCACTGCGAGATCCTCCGAGATGAAAGATGCTACAGAAATACCAACCTGTCATATATTTATTAGTTTGGCAATGAGCGTTTCTAGGCTGAAGGCAGGAAACCTCATCTCTTCGTTGCTTTTGTTACTGTCCTCTCTCAGGTTATTTTAGGAAAGCCCTCACACGCACGTACTGCGTACACGAGGCTGGGTGCGTGCAAACGGGCACTTCAGCTCTGTACAGGAAGAACATGGATGTCCTGGGATCTTTTGCAGTCAAATGTCTCTCAGCCTCTGAAGGTTTTCTAGTACTACATTTTTATAGGGGATTTTCTCCCCCCCGCCTCCTACCTTATATGAAATGAATTGTTAGCCTTTAAAAATACTGCAGTGCATTACTTTTGGAGATAGAACAGATTTTAAAAACACAATAAAGAGGTGATACTTGAATATTTCCTGACTTAACAGAGCAAGATCCTTTATTATTAGTGTAGCTACTCGAGGCTGTAAGCCTAACCTCCCGCCCTGAATATTCAAGACTTTAATTCTGAAGATCAATACTCTAAATAGAATTTTCTACTCTGAAAACTCTGGTAATCTGATTTACTTTGAGTATTTGCTAAGGGCACACGCGTATCCTGCAATTCAGCATATTGCTGCGAAGTCAAGGCCATGGGGAGCCCATGGGAGGGCAACAAGAGGAAGAGGAGACAGGAGGATCCTCCTTTGCCCCTGGAAAAGGGACACAGCTTGGTGCGCCTTGGCAATATGGGAACTAGCTTGTGCTTCAGCTATGACGAGACTTTTGTGAGGAAAACATCTCTTTTCCTCTCTATTTGCCCCTATATGGGCATCTCCTCATCCCCAGTCAATGCTCAGCTGCATCCAGTGAGCCTTTTCCTACTTGCAGTCGCTTCTCAGGGCAAGGGCGAAGCTCTCAAGCAACGAGAATGCAAGATTATTTTAAGGGATGAGAAAACTTAATTGAAAAACCACATCAGTTGGCCAGGGTCTTAGAAGCATGTGGGTACATTGCTGTAACAGCTACCAGGAGGAAACACGCTGCATTTCAGGTGAACACTGATCTTTTAATGTAAGGCTGAGAATAATATTTATATACTGACTCACTAAGATTTATGTTTCTATATAAATCACACATGCACTTAAAAAAAAAAAAAAAGGTAAAAAGCAACTTCAGGATATTCATGGCTTCCAGAACTCTACATAAATCAATTGTACCACAATCCCACAGGCTTTAAGACAAACACATGCACACACTCATTTGTTATCGAGGATGTTCACCCATCCAGGCCATCAACAGAAGGAACACGACAAGAGCAGTGATGAGATGACCCTAGACAAAGCCCTTCCATGCACTTAAACCCCAAAGCTCCAGCAAAGCTCAACTCAAAAATCAGTATTGCCAGTGCTGTGGTTTGAGTAACTGGCTGAACTGGAGCCCTGGATCAGCACATGCGTGTAACTTCAGGGAGCCTGGGATCCGAAAACGAAGCCGGACTTGGCAGATCTGGCTGTCGTCAGCCCCTCCACCCTTCTAGCACACAGGCTGAGCACCACCCCTTCACCCCTCCTCGGGTCTACACCTCTGCTCGGCATGCTCCTTCTGACTGGGTGATTTAGACTGTTTTGGACACCAGTCCTTCCCTGTCCTTCAGCCAGCAAAACCCGCTCAGAGAGCCGTGCCCCCTCTGCAAACACCGCCCCTCACTCGCTGCTTTATGAGGCCAGCAGACGCCTGTGAGTGCTGGACACCAGCACTTTAAAGCACTGAGGCTGCTGTCAGTGTTATCCCCACGTTCTGCAGGGCAGTGTGAGACTCGGTGAGGGGCCTGGATAGACTGGGAGTGAGAACAGAGAGGGCGAGGAGAGCTTCATCCCCACCTTCCGCAGCACGGGGAAAACTGGAATGGATGGAGATGGAGCTTGTAGAGTAAGTGCTGAAGAAGCCAATGCTTCAGCTTTAGCAAAACCCCCCAGTGATAACTTCTCAGCCATTTTCGAACTTCTCTTGGTTTTCCCACCAGGAAGCAGTCCTTTAGCACAGTTTTGTGCAGATGCAGAGGCCATGCACAAAATCTGATTTTCTGCCTTCCCATCCCCTCCAGAGAGATAAGCAAATCAAGATCTTCCAGCAACACCTCAAAAGCCATCTGAAGACAGTCACAAAGCACTCAATGAGAAGACAAAAACTCCAGAATTCAAACACAAATTCCCAGAGGAGGGCAGTAACCCTGGGATGTGCCCTGAGGAGACCCATCCATACCTGTAGCACTGCTGGCCACATCCCTCCTCGTGCTGCAGGAGGCAGGTGGAGGGGGGGTCAGAGGAGCCAGGCTGAGCCAAGGTGCGCAAGGCCACGGCTGCAATGCCCACAAGCGGGGAGGAGAAGTTGAGAAGCACCGAAGCAACCTGGGGGGACGGGTCCTCCTGGCTATGGGTCACATCCATGACGAGGGGGTTGTGCTGACACGACAGCTCGTACGTCCCTGTGAGACAAGGCAAAGGAAGAAGCGACTAGTCCAGATTCCAGGGATTTGCTTTCGGTTTACATCTGCTCCCCCCACATGCCAACAGAACAGCTTGGAAGGCAGAAGATCCTGCAAGGGGGGCAGGGGACAGCAGTGAGAGAGCACAGCTGTGGTGGTGGCTCCGGGTGTCCCCGCTGGTGTCACAGCCCATAGGTTGCTCACCCAAAGAGCGGTTCCGCCCATCTGTGTCAGTCAGCTGGACGGCAACCACCGGCTTGTGCTGCTGGCTTGGGACAGTGCCAGAGGAGGCCAGGAAGAGCAGGAGAGAGGTGGGCACTGCAGGTCTCTCAAAGCAAACCTAGGAAAGAGGGCAGGAGACACGCTGAGAGCAGGCACACCAAAATACAGCTTGTCAGATCCCATATAGGCAAGAGAGAGAAAGAGGGAGCAGTAGGACAGCAGGAGCAGGCATGAGGGGTCAGAGACCTCCCAGGGCTGCAAATGGGTGCAAAGGTGTGGGGAAGGGGAGGGGGAGGGAAGGGAGCCAAAACAGTCCTTTCCCTCGTAATTTCCCTTCTCCCTTTTACCAGCCTTCTCCTCACATACTTAGTCCCACCTCGACATAAATTTACGGCATCTTCACAGCATCCACGTTTGCTACTCTTTAAATTGAGCGAGACCTGGATAACCTCTTTCCTGCTCTCCCCTCACCAAGCTTGGACTCCCACCCCACGCAGAGCTGGCCAGGCAAGTGAAGCACCCAGAGAAAACAGCTACCAGCCTTGCCACCAAAATATTTCCAATAAAAACAGCCCTCAGAAAAGACAACACACGAAACAAGCCCAAAGAATGTCCCCAGTATCCACTGCGACAGCAAACTGTCCACCAGCCAACACGTGGAAAGATTTGTGGGAAGAAGCCCTGCCTGCTAGGAGAGCCAGCAACTTGCCACTTGTCTACAACCCTGAAGGCAGCTGGAAGTAGCTGGGAAACTCATGGCATCAATCATGGCAGAGCAGATGTGCTTTGGAAGCGAGAAGACAGAAATGTTTTTCTCCCCCACCCTGGTGCCCCCCCTTTCCCCCCAGTGCCGAGATGTGTTTTGATCAAAATCTGCCCGATACAGTGTTTTTGTTAAACACTGGCGTGGAGGAAGCTCAGAAATTCGAGGCAAAGGTGTATTTGGAAAGAAGACAAGTCCTGGCTGGCCAGGCACAGCCCAAGGAGCAGACTGTGGGAACAGAGGGGACAACCACACAATCCGTGATGGCAGCCTAGCCTCAGGGTGGTTTATGCCACGTCAGGCATTATTCACACACACGGGAACAGGAGAAAACCTTGGGCTTCAGCCCAGGGCTCCCACCCTGCAGGGAGGTGCTCATCAGCAAAAGCCCCACGAGCGAGGCCCCACTGCTGTCTCCTTGCTCTCTTAGCCACAGCCTGCTCACTTACAGGGCTGCCTGGCTACAAGGAGTGGACCAGAGGGCTCAGACACTTTTATTTGGTATATCCCCACTGTCTCCCTTGGTGAGATAAGTGGGGGAAGAAGGAAAAGAAACAGGAAAACAAGAAGGGAGGAAAAGAAAAAGATAAGAGCCAGCAGTGCTCACAGACAAGAAGCCCCCCAAGACAGAACTGCAGCTGTGAAGCCCCAGGGACCTGGATGATTTTAACCCAACCTCCAAGTGTGGCTCCTCAAGGTAGGAGAGGTAGTTGGAGAAGTCAGGTGAGGCTTTCCCTGGACTACACATCTTGAGGTGGAGAGTTCAGTCTTTCCCTTCCTACAGTGCATCTGCATGAGGGTGAAAGACGCTGGCCCCAAGTTAGGCCAAGAGCAGCTGCCTTGATTAACATCCCAATCCTTTTCAATACATATTATGTGCTTGGCCACAGCAGGCTGTCTTCTTAATTTTTCTCCCTCCCTCTCCCCCCTTTCTTATTTAATTTCCTGCATTACACATCCTGACTTGCTTACAAGTGATTTTGATGTCTTTCCTCATCAGAGGTATTAAAAACTGAGAACAAAGCATGGCTGGAGATGTGCAAATTGTAACGACTCCCATGTGCAGACAGCCCCGAGGGGCACAGAAGATGCTCCATTTGGTGGCACGGACACGCACACCTCTTGCCCCCAGCCTAATTACAGCACGACAGTGAGCGTGGTAAAACACTGGCACTGGTTTTCCAGAGCAGTTGTGGATCCCTGGAAACATTCAAGTTCTGCTGGGGCTCTGAGCAACCTGGTCTAGTGGAAGGTGTCTCTGCTCACAGCAGTGGGGTTTGAACTAGAGGGCATTTAAGCTCCTTTCCAACCCTAACCATTCCATGCTCCTTTGACCCAGCCTTTCCCCTTGTTCATTGGTGCCACCTCTTCAGAAACGCTGTAGGAAGTGATTCCTACCATCTGATGAGTTTTGTGGTGCAGCTCTAGCCTGGGAGACACAGGTGCAACAGCTTTAAAATGGCCCTGGGAGTTGGTGGACACCAAACACCCCGTGCACATGGGTACACATGTGCATCAACAGAACCATTCCTGTCCGGGCAGGCAGCTGTGCTAGGGAAATTGTCAACAAAAAGCCATCTTTCCTAACCCAATATGTTACCAATCAGGCCAACTCTTAAAAAAAAAAAAAAGGGCTTATTTATTACTAGTCCATAAATAATTTTATGGGCGGAAAATAATAGCACTCCTAGAGAGAGCATGGAGAACCAGTAATGAAAGTCTTTAGTATAAACATCCATAGAGGAAGAGAACTGACCACAAGCTCCAATAAAACTGTAACATGTTTTAACCCCTGCTGAGAACTGGAAAGCAAGCTTTCATCTAGGTAAGGCAGAGGGGGAGGATTACTGCTTTCTCCTCAGCAAAGGAAGAAAGGAGGCACATTTATCATGGCCAGAGACTGAAGCCACAAAGTGGGTCGTGAGTGCACAGGCAAGGAAGAGAGGGAAAATTAGAAGAAGGTTAAAGGAAGTTGTTTTGGAGAGACAGAGGACCTCAGAGCAGTACCCATGTTTACTGACTCAGGTTTGATGATTCACCGAGTTGTCTGAGCATCTGGGGAAAGAGGCCTTCTCTGGAGAATCTCGAACAAAACAGGGCAAGCTGCCCCTCAGAGTGCAGAGGCAGCAGCATGCCAGAGCCCAGCTTTCCAGCAACACCAGGCAGCAGCTACAAAACCTCTAAACTGTGCCTGTGGTCAGAAACCCAATGCTGTAAAAATCCCAGTGGCCTAACCCTCAGCTCTCCTCTGTCCCTCTCCTCTACCTGCTGGGACAGAGGGGTTTGACCCTCCCAAGGGCAGCCCCTGAGCCCCTGTTGGGCTGCAGGACCAGCATCTTGGGGCACAGAAGTGCCACCTCTGGAGTCATCAGAAGGACCTGTGTGCCACAGCTGATTGCTGTGGGTTTGGGGTGCTCAGCAGCAGCACCCTAGGGTGCTCAGGACACCTCAGGATGGCAGAGGATATCCAGCTGCCCTCTGCTGCTCTTCCCAGCCATGGGGAACAAAGGCAACTAGGACTTTAAACACAGCCTGTGCCTACCCTTTGGGGGTGTTAAAGCACAGCTGAGCTGCAGGGCAGAGTCAGGAGCAAGTTGTTTCTCAGCCTCGAGGCATTTCTGTGGTATTTTGGTCTCATGCACAGTCCTTCTCCTGGCAATCTGCCCCAGGATGGGTTTGCTCTTCACAGTGGGAATAGAGCAACTATGTAAGATCCAGACACAGGTATTTTGGGATTTGCAAGGAGTTCAGTAGCATATGAAGTACTACATGAGTATTTTAAAGGTTGCTGTAGCTCCTATGGGACAGAAAAGGACGGGTTTTGTCACCAGTGCAGGGTAAAGACAAACAAATCCTTTGTGCCTGACCACACACCGTCACTTACCTTGAGCCAAACTCCCTCATCGCCCAAGAGCATCTTCTCATTTGGGTCCTGAGCATTCTCTTGGCTGGGAGCACAGGGAAACCAAGCAGCCTGCAAAAAGTCCTTTGGCACCTCACGAAGGCGGGATTTACACACCTGAAAGGAGAGATTTATTTCAACCCAGAAGGCTGCAAGGAAAGGAGAGAAAAACAGCACCTACAAAACTTCAAGGAAGATTCAACAAATGTTGAGAAGGACCCCAAGGTGGCTCCTAGCATGAAGACAGTTAGGATGTGGCTTCCTAAGTGACATCTCACTGCCCATACATGTGCACAGAAGGCCTTTGCCATTTTGGAGTGCTGTAAATGTGCTGTTTAAGCATCTCATGGTGTCTGTGGGGCTGAGTAACAAACAATGAGCCAAGCTGTGAGCTGGTAGGTGAGACCACGGCATCCTGATTTTGGCTGGGCTTGTGAGATACAAACATGTGATTCATTTGCCTGAATAACACTCTTCAGCTCCATTCAATGCCCTGTGGCATCCCAGACATCCCCACAGGCCTGGCAGACAAAACCTGGGAGATACAGGTGTCGTTGTAGAGGAACAGACCCTGAGACCAAGGCACCTCATTAGACATGAATATCTGGGCAGTTTAATCATGCTGCAGGTCTCAAGAAGATCGTTCCTTATTATCAAGTCAGTAGAAACACATGTGTAAAGGGCTAAATATGATCTCTTTACATATTTCTTGCCTTTCTTCAGCTTGCTAGGAAAGAACATACACACCACGTTAACACCGATCAGGCAAAATCCCCTCCAGGCTCTGCTCCAAAGCCCATATGAAAGATGGGAATTCTCCCATTGATTTTTCCTTGGCTTCAGATCAGAGGGCTTGGGAGCAGTACAGATGCTGATGCGTGCCTGATTTCATCCTTTCAGGCCCTGACCTTATAAGGTATTAGACTTACAGGATTTTTTCTAAGCCAACAGTGGGACAAGTCACATGCTCCAAGTCGAGCATTTGGCTGGTGGGATGGGGTGGTCACTGTTCAGTGAAATGCACGGCTGGGGGAGGTGCTCCCTTGCCAGGATGAAGCACCTCTCCATGAACTGCAGTTCCTGAACTCAGGGACTGAGGCAAGAGGAGTGTGAGAAACGCCCAGGTCTTCCACTCAGTCCCTGTTTGGGAATGTAGTAATCAATGAATGCTTCCAGAGCTGATTTTGTTTGTGCCTTCCCCAGCACAGACTTTGCTAGAAAAGTCTTTTTTTTTTTTTTTTTTTTTGCCCATGCCTTTACTCACCCTCACAACAGGCTCTCCAGTGACTAAGGAAGCCGGGCAGGACTTTGCATCCTGTTGGGAGGCGTAGGCTTTCACTGCCCACAGATCCACGTATCCCTCAGGAGTGTATGGACCACAGTCCAGCATGCTGCTTGTCCTCTCGAAGGGCTCGCACACACCATCCCCCTCGTGAACGTAGCACAGGCTTGGCTCCCCTGCAGGGACAACAGGGATGAGCTGCTTATAAACCAGGCTCCAGGCACACACACCTCCTCTCGTTATAGCAGGTTTGCTGTCTCTTTAGCCTGGGGTTTTCCCACCACGAGGGCCTGATAAGATCCACGGATCACTCCAGCTGCAAATCCAGGTTCTGCTGCGATGAGGTGCATCACCCTCTGCTCCGAGGAGCAGTGTGAACAACGTACAGTTTTGACTCCTACCTCAAAAGGAGTCAGTCCATTTGGACCTGTCTCAATCCACTCGGACTCACCGACACAGTTGAAGCCTTTTTCCTTTTTACACTTCCTGGAACAACCATCGCCATCCAGCAAGTCCCCATCATCACATTCCTCCTCCAGGCTCCTAAGAGGGCAACAGCCAGATGTATTAATACCACTTTTGACTAAACCCCCCCATGCTCCTGCCCAGTCATGAGTGAGGACCCCTTATCTTAGTTCTATTTCTGCAGAAGAGGTTCAAAAGGAAGAACGACACACGGAATTAGAGCAAACACCTTGCCAGGGGATAAAAAGAAGTTAAGGTCACTGTGTTTGGGAGCAGACATGATTGTACTGTGACTTTCCTATAAGACCCAAGGTAAGAACTGTGGGAGAATGGAAGAAGTAGAGAACTAAGCATCAGGAAGACTCGTTGCTGGAGAAGGCAAGTGTTGGAGAGGGCAGAAGATTCTGAAATGGGGCTGGAGTTTCAGTGGGAGCTGGACAAGGAGGCAGGAGAAGGGAGAGACAGAAGGTTCCTCTCCCTTTCCATTTCCTCACACTGCTAAGAAAACTGGTTTCAAATGAAAGTGATCCTGAGTATCCTGGAAGTTGAAGTCTGAAAAAGCTAAAATATGGAAATTTGAAATAATTATCTCCCAGGCAGAGCAGGTGAAGCATTGGGCTCTCTCAGTGTAGAGGTGGTGGAATCCCTCATTATTTGGGGTCTCTGAGCAGAGACTGGACAGCTCCCTAAAGGCACCACACCCTGTGGGACTGTGCTTGTTGCAGAACCTACTCCTGCAGGGCCCTGTGCAAAAAGTTATACTGCCACTTCCAAAGGCACATCCTTGGGGTTGGACTCTGCAACAATTCGCTGAGATGGGCCAGAATCCAAGCACTGAAGTCAAGAACAGAGGATGTTTAAGTTGGACCCCTCATGCAGACCACACCTCTCAAAAAGACCACCTCCATCTCCTATGCACATGGCATTTTACAAAACACAAGCTCTACAGCTCAGTCTGCTGGAGGGATTCAGTGCAGCATCTTCAGCCATGTACCCATGCGTGGAGGATCCACCCGCTGCTTCCCTTTGGGGCAGGATGACCTGACAGCTTAAAGAACCTCAGCTGAGAGCTTCAGTTTTTCAACTTACGTGGTCACCTTCCCATCCCCACAGTAGGGTGTTCCATGCACGTGGACGAGCGGTGGGGAGGCTTCTCCTGAGGTTGTCCCAGAGACTACCTGCACCTGGTAGTGGTACACCTGCCCAGGCGTGACTTCCCTGCAGGAACAGGGAGAACTTGAGGGAACAGCAACATCTGCAACACTGAGATTTGCTCACCACAACTATAGCTATCACGTGCGTGTCCATGCAGCATAACAATCTGATGCGTCTTCATACCCTGCCAGAGGCAGGGCCTGTGGGAAGAGAGTCTCTTTTAGGTCACACTGCTTATTTCCCAAGGGTCTGAGCTGCGGAGAAATGGCATTAGCTTGAGTAATCATTTTACCGGTTGTATTGATGGGGGAAATGTTTTACTGATCTCATTGTTGGGGAAGATGTAATTTTGCGGGTCGTATCGATGGGGAAAATGTAATTTTGCGGGTTGTATCGATGGGGAAAATGTTTCTGGGTTTAACAAGCTCCTTCTAGTTAACCTGGGCTCGTGGACAAAGGTCATGCTAGCATGGTGGGTCTGCCACATGCTTGCTCAATGGCACTGGATGCAGTAATTCCCAGAGTGGTGGGGGGACCGGAGGAAAAAACAAAACAGAAGCAAAACCACGCAGGGATTCAAAGAGACAAGACACAAGGAGGTAATCCAACCTGGCTCAGCCACCCCTTCAGCCCAAGACAGAGCAGCTCCGTGACTCACGTGTCCATGAACTGGCGATGTGCCTGCAGGGGGGTGGCAGGGGACCCGTCTGCAAACGGGGGGTCACGGAGCACCCGGTACTGGACCAGCCTGCAGGCCGAGCACAGGGAGCTGTGGGGCCTGGAGCTCAGCAGCGCCGTGTCTATCTCCATCCTCTCGTCAAAGGTGTAGATTTTAACTCCAGACATCTTTTTAGGGATGTTGAGCTTCACCGTAAAGGGGACGTCGCAGAAGGTGTCCAGGGGGCCCAGGTGGATGGACTCCCCCTGCTCTGTCAGGATTTCAATGTCAGACAGTGCCTTGGGAGAGCCCGTGGAGAGGTACGTGGTCCAGAGGGTGAGAGAATCGGGGTAGACGGGGTGCAGGAAGCGCAGCTCCAGGATGCAGCCATCCGGCTGGGGGCACGGCACAGTCATGTTCATGTCGTACAAGTGGAGCTCCGGACTCCAGGCCTGCAGGCTGGGCTCACAGGGCTGATCCACATCTGGAGGACCTGGGATAAGGAGGAAGCTGGTGAAAACCAGGGGACAGCTGGCTTCACAGTAGACCCACAGGGGTGATCTTCCCTGTAGGTGCTTACGCATCTCCGAGCTATAACTGCATGCCCGTGTGGGTTTGCATCCACTACAGGCACGTCCTAGAACTGGGGGCATCCTGGAAAGCAATAATCCCCACTGGTCTCCCAGCTCCTGGGTACTTGCACATATGCACAGGGCTCAGCAGATCTGGTGTCTCACAGCCCTCTCAAATGGGAACAGTGGTATCCACACTGCAGCAGGACACAGTGCCGAGATCTAGGGACAGCTGAGGAACATGAAGCTTACTCTGTAGTCTCACAGGTGCAGAAACTTTGCCAAGGGCACCTGAATGCTCCAAGCACAGCAGAGACTGAAGCTTGGCACAAGCACATGCTGAATCGGGACACAGTCAGGAAGGGACCAGGTTCAAAGCAGAGAAGCAAGTCTGGAAGGCTGTTTTCCCAGAAGAATCTCCAGGACAGTGCCCAAGCTAACCTCAGAGTACCAACCTGCCTCCCCTGATGGTGGATTAGCACTCAGCAAGAGAAATGGAGTGCTGGCCTTTCAGACCCAGAAAGGATCACTAGAATTTACCATTCTGTAGTAGAAATACCCTTGTCTTCATTAGCCACTGGAAGCATTTCTTAGGGCCCAGCACCAATTCAAAACCTTCACCCATTTACTAGAAGTCTAAAAGTTTCTGAAACCCACAGACTGTCTCTTTTTATCAGAGCAAACAAGCGCTTGTGAGAACTACAGACACACAGAACCACATCCTCTGGCTCTGCATGGTTCAGCAGCAGCACATGCACCTCACACAGCTCCCAGTTTCAGCTCCTCTGGTCTCCTGCCTCCTCTACTCTGCTCTTGGAGGAGCTGAGGCAGCAAGAAAAGCCCAACAGTTCCTGTGGCAACTGCATGACCCTGAAAGTCACCAGCATGCCCACAAGGTGGGTCTCTAAACCAACATCTGGGTCTCGGCACCAGAGAAGTTCTAATGTTCGCCTTGCTAGGGAGGAATGGACTGCCCAGGGCTTGGCACAGGCTCAGTGGGACTCAGCACAGGGCTCCTCTTGCTCTCTTCGGACTAGACTACGTTAAAGTCTGTGAACGTCCCTGAGGTTTTGAATGAGGTCCCAAGATCTATATTTTAAGACTGATTTCAGTTAAATGCTCCTCCCTTTGGTCAGTATCTCTCAACAACACCTGTCTGAACAATGGTTTGGGTTAATATTGGGGTGCCAGTTGGTTTGTCCAAAGCCAGCTGGCCATTACCAGGTTTTTCCTGGGCACCAAGAAATCCTTCCTGCACTACAGAACCCTTGCAAAGGGAAGACATCTGATTCTCTAAAAAAAAAAAAAAAAGAAAGATTCTTTTTCTTGTACCAGAAGGATTCTGTCTGGGGCTTCACAGACAGGAAAAGAGAGGAGACACTTACCTTCTGCTTCTTCTGGGGTCCAGTAGCCAGAGGAGTCGCAGACCCGAGGGGAAGAGGCCTCGTGCACGTACTGACGGAAGGTGCCATCCTCGGCACAGCTGTCACAGAGCGTGTCTTGCTCCCTGCTGACAGAGCACAGACCCTGGCATGTCTAAGCACGACCCATCCACATTTGTCCAGGTGGGGTCAGACAGCAAGTCGGAAAAGCAGAGCTAAGGTCCCAGAAACTCCCTGGGTGTATCATCCTGCTTGGAATAAGCTTCTTCAAAGACAGGGAAATACGAGCGCCCATGGGACAGGATGGATTTAATCTCTCCTCTTCTTCATGCTCTCTGGGCAGTCTTGGATGAATAATCTGTCCCCTCCCTGCCAGTCAGAGCTAACAGACCCCACACCTCCCAGGGCAATGCCTCTGGACTAGAGTGGGTGCAATTAAGGCTCTCTCTGCTAAACCCAGAGTCACGTTTTGGCTTTCAGCATTATTGTAATACAAACCAGTCACAATAATGTCAGTTCCTCTGCTCTCCAGGAAAGATAAAGGCACTTTTCTACGATAAGGGCCAGCCTCAGCCACTTTCCTTGACCAGCTCATCTCAGGGGATACAGGACTCCCGCAGTGGATCAGCTCCTGAGCCAGTTATGAGTGACAGCTTGGGATGGTTCCAAAGTGCCTCCCTTCTAGACCCACGTTTTCCTGCTCCCAAATCACTTCATTCCCCAACAAAGCAGTTTATTTGGATAACTCAAGGCTACCAAGCACTCAGAGCCTCTCCTGTCTGTGGGGTGACATGCATTGTGCTCTTTTTACTCCTGAGCAAAATGCCCATTGTAGAGAGCACCCGTTCTTTGAAAAGTCAGCAAACACTGACCCAAGAGTGCCCCAGCTGCCATCGAACAGCATTTTCCTTTTCATTATAAAAGACAACTTTATGAAGCAGCTTCAAAACAAGTTCAAAAGCTCTTTATGTATGCGCTTATGATCCCATAAGCAAAAAAAAAAAAAAAAGAGTCTCACCACCTAAAACCTGGTGGAAACTGAAATATTTTAGCAAGAGAGGCAGCTGAATAGAGACACTGGTGGTGTATCCAGCTCTTGGTGGCTCCCTTAATGGGGGGAAGACAGACAGCCACCCAACACTCGTGGCCATGCACTGCTCACCAGCCAAACAACTCCTTGGCATCATTTCTCTGGCTTGAAAAGTTTCCTGACTTACCCCCAGTTAGCTGCTCTGTGAGTCCATGACAGCGCTGGGAACGAAACCCAGCTCTTGTGGTTCGAGTTCCCTGCCTTAACCACAAGGCTGCATTTCCTCCTGGTAAATAGCTACTTTATACAATAAGTGCTAAATGAAGCTCATTTTTCATTCCCTGATTGCACTCTGGGGTTTAAGAGCTGGCTGTGCCTCCCGATGCTCTTTGGCTTCCCCTCTCGGCACCCCGACAGCAGGAAGCTTGCAGGAGAGCCCATCTGCCTGGGGGCCATCGCAGCAGCCTGGCTCTTGTGTCTGAAGGCTCTGCTGGAGAACTGCCAGGGTGGGAAGGGGACTGGGGGTCCACACCACAGAGATCCCTTGCCCCTTCTAGCAGGCTCCTGTGCAAGCCCAAGACCTTCGCAAGCACAGCTCCCTCACCTCTCGTGGATGACGCCGCTGATGGGAGGCAGCCAGTAGATGCTGAGGGAGTCCTGTGTCTGCCCCGTGACCATGGGAGGGATCGGGATGGGCGCCGGCTTCTTGCTGTGGCCCCAGCGCTGGTACACCAGGTCCAGGTAGCAGTGCATGCGGGCCACTTGGTTGGGGGTGAAGCTGTTGGTGCAGTCATCATCTGGGGGAGAAGAGAGGCCGGGCTGAGGGTTAGGGCACGGCAACACGCACCCTTCCTCCTGGCCAAACTTTTTCGGGGACTTCTAGCGAAGGCTGGGAGGCAGCAGCGTGCGGTGGCTCCACTGCCGGGGCTCTCTGGTGTCGTGTGTCCCCAAAGCCACAAGATGGCACTGCCTCAGCAGCGCCACGTCCCTGCACCTGCCCGGCACCAGCGCCGACACCTGGGCGGTGCCACCGCCCGCACGGCGCTGCAGGAGGGTCGAGCGGGAGCATGGAATTGCTCCTCCGGCTTCGGTCCTCCTGGCACGCCCGGAGAAACACCAGCCCCCTGCGGCATGCCTTTGGGAACCAAGCCAAAAGGGTTCAGGAGGTCAATAATTAACAACTACAACAATAATAATAATAATAAAAATAGCTTCAGGGCCGGAGAACAAAGGCACACACAGACAACAGCAGTCTTCGTGCATGTCCAGGGACCCACTGACAGGAAGGGAGGGATGGATAGAAATAGCCTGAGGGAAGAAAGTGGTTAAGAAGCTACTGCAAGCACTGCCTGCCACATCCCAACGCACCAGGAGGGACCACGTTGGTTAGGGAATGAGGGAAGGGACTACTGATGGAGGTAGAAGGGAGGGAAACCCAAGTTTTAAGGGAGGTGAGCCCTTGTGACTCCCAACAAGGATTCCTCATTACCTGTGTAACTCATGTAGTTGTTGAAGGGCGTCCCTGTGAAATGTGTCTGGCCACAGGTGTCATTGGTAGGGTCTGGATCCCGACAGAGTTTACTCTTTGGGGTAGGGGCAGTGTCGGCACAGAGGTCTCCCGTCTCCATGGATGGAGTGGTCTCCCTGCAGGGATCGTCACAAGATTCCCGCTCGCTCACTCCCTTAAAGACATGGTACAGCCCCAGGACGTGTCCCACTTCGTGGATCATGGTGTTGGTGTGGCCGTGCATGCCGTAGTAAGCAGGGTTGAGGACAACTCCACCTGGAATTGCAAGCACAGAGAGCATCATTGCAAGAAAGGGACAGCGGGCATCTGTCATTACTCACCTGTGAGAGGTAAAACTCCTCTCCTTATGCTTCCAGGCCACAGACGAGGGGCCAGATGGAGACCCAAAGACAGACATATTCAGCGTCTTGTAGGATAGGACGAGGCTCCTTTGCCCTCTTGGATTGGAACGGGGTGGGTGGTTTTTCTTCTCTTCCTACCACGTTATTCCCCCCTCAACATCTTCAACCATTTCAGCTACTGTTGCCCCCTGCATCTTTTTGCATAATTGTAATTCAGTGCCCGCTTTGGATCACACAACTCCAAATGAGCCAGGGCACCAAACGGAGCCATGCTGTGACTTTACAGGGATCATCTTTTGAACCAGGGGACAGAAGTCCTTCCCTGGCCCAGACAGGTGTCTAAGGCAGGCCAGCTCCCGTGGCAGGTGAGGACAATGAGGTGCTGAGCAAAGTCCCAACACACTCAGCTGTGACAACTGGAAGCCAGCTTCAGCACAAATCCATTTGGAGATTCAAGTGCACTGCCTCCAGCTGCTGCTGAGAAATCACCCATGACCTACTGCTTCAACCTCCAAACCACACTCTGAGGGATAAACTAAAAGTCTCATGAGGTGCTATTGAAATCCACTAAGTTTCTACCACAAACCTGACTCAAATTCAGTGTATTTTAGAGTGGGATTTCCCAAGACATAGATCTGAAGATCTCTTCCTCCTCTTCAGAGGGGTCTGCATGTGAGCAAGGTGCACCAAATGAACCCAACAAGATCCTCACAAACCATCACAAACCTATTCCTCTTCACTGGAGTACCCCAACCCCTGATTCAAGGAGACACAGGGGGGCACAGTTAGTCTCCAAGCCAGTTTGGTGCAGGTTCAGCTGTCAAAAGATGTTGGAGCACGGGCACAGACCAAGTCCCCCAGAAACTGCCCCAGAGCTGCCACCTGATACTGAGAGCAACAGCATGGAGCTGGACAGGACCCATGATCATCCTGCCCTAAGCTGACCTGTGGCTGCAGGACAAGTTGCTTTTCCTTTCCTGTGAGCCCATCTGTGATAGGAAGAACAAGGATCAAGGATACTGACAAAAGCCAGGTGGAACAGAGCCTTCCACTTTGCTCACTGCCAGCATCTCCAGCTCCTGACCTGGGAAGCACACCCTGTACTGATGGCTCTGTACCACATCTGCTAGGAAACCACCCACAAAAGGTGCTCAAGAACAAAAAAAAATTTGCTTCACTGGCCTCCTTTTATTTGCCTCCTTCATTTTGTCCAGATTCAAATCTCTTTGGAATCGCTGCATTTTTCTCCCTGTTTTGAGGTTTTTCACTGGCCATTTCCCCCCTTTTTCTCTTCTCATTTTCACGCTCCATCCACTTTTCCATGCTGCCTTACAGTGGAGTAGCAAGGGCTGGAGAATATCAACAAGACAGGGGTGCTAAAAGCAGACCCCAGCATGTGCCCAGGCTGACTCCAAGCAACTCCTCCATGCCTCGGGAGGCTGTTTTTACACAACTACTTTTAACCCAGACAGCTTGGATGGCAGTGTGGTGAATAGTTGGCTCCGGCACAGCTTGCTCCCTCCTTTGCAGGGCCCTGGAGGATTTACTGTGCCAGCTACCTCACGGCAGAGCCTCTGCTACTGCATCTCTGCTGACGATCACTGCCCTGCCAGCAAAGTTAGAGCTGGCAGGTGGCCACAGCGTGATCCTGTCTCCAGCCACACAGACTGCTTGAAATCTGCTCCTGGATCAGCTCCGTGCACTACTGACTACCTCGTGTCCTTGAGTACAGGGCATTCCTTCCAAGAGAGGGTTCTCTTGAGATCGCAGTGTCCCTGGCAAGACACCAGCAGGTCTGAGACTCCTATGGGGGAGCCATGCTGGGTGAACACCGAGCATGGGGGCTGGAAAGGGACCTTCAGAGATGCCCTGAGCAATTCTCCCAAGCCCTTCCAAGAAGGAGTGAAGAAATGAGGGTGGTGTCTTCTGTGGAACATCCTGCGTGTGTGGCCCATGCAGGGGCTGAGAGGCACCACTGACCTGTCAAGTGGCACCGTTTCTTAGCTCAAAATTCATGTTTATTGCTCTTCCTTCCCGCAGTGTGGATCTTCTGCCCAGGGCTTGAGGCAAAGGATGGGTCACAAAGTAGCTGCATTCCCTTTCTTCCTAGTTGTGAGACAAGAGAGCAAAGGACTTTGCATCCCATCAGTCAGCTCTTGACCCTTTAGTTGCCTGGAGATGGGTCACAAGAAGGTACAGAGGTTGAAAAATCCTTTTGGGACCTTCATGTTCTCTCTTGTCAACTCTTAGGTTTCTGGAAGTTGTCACCCTCTCACTTACCACCCTGGTAAATGCTATAGATAGCAAAGGGCATCCCAGTGATGGGAAACCCAGTGGGCACATGAAAAAAAAAAAAAGCTGCTTCTCATTTCAATCAAAACAGGGCATGAGAGAGGAGAGAATAGAAAGAAAAGGCATCTCTACAGCCAAACCCAAGCCTCAGCAAGGCAGGGGGGCTGCCTGCCCAAAGGTCTGAAGGGAGGAATGCGCACACAGAAGGAAAATAGTGCTCATAAAACAAGTAAATGAGATGTGAAAGCCCTGCACGCATCCTGCAGCAGTAACCACAGGGAAAGGGGCTGAGCACCAGGGGCACAGGGGGCCCTGGGACCAAGCAGCCCAGCCCTCCTCCCTGCAGAAATCCAATGCTCTTTCCATGTGGTGGAATAAATGGAATTCCAGTACAGGGAGGCAGAAAACTGTCACAAGAGAGGGATGCCAAGGCCGGGGTGCCCTGTCCCCTCCCCTCCTCTCTGCTGGCTTCCCCTATCCCATTCCTCCCCCACACTCCACAAGGATGATCATATTTTTAGTACTCATTTTAACAGCTAATTAAATGGCAGAATTAGAAACAGCCTGAGAACTCTGCCTTCCAGAACATCCCTATCCCTTCATTCCCTGTCCCCACTGCTCCCTGATGAGTTGGGAGTGCTCCCAGCTTTGGACCAGGAAGTTCTGTTTCCCCTCTGCAGGATCCTGGCTGTGAAGGCAAGATGTGGAAGTGTTCATAGCATCCCAACAGGACCATCCTCCCTTCTCTCTCTCTCCACTTCAGATCAGGCATTGCCTTCTCACCTCTGCCTCCTCCTGCCCTGGGAGAAGGGCTAAGTTGGGCTTTCAGTGCCTGAGAACCAGCTCACAGGGTCAGCACGTACACAACAAAGCTAAAAACTTCCATGTCCCTGTGATTCAAGGGGGTCCAGCACTCCAAGGCAGGTGAACCAGAGACTTCTTTGGACTTGCTCACCCAATCAAGTCCAGGCAGCTGGAAAGATTCAGGTCTGGCCTCACAACACCTCATCCCTCCAGGCCAGATGTACTGGCTGCAGAGCTGGTAATATCCCCAAGGCCAAGCCTCCACTCTGATCAAACAACAAGAGATGCCCAGCCCAGCAGTACAGCAAACGATTTGTGCTGGGGTGGACCGTGCTTCTTTCCTCACACAGCCCTGGAAGCTCCTGCTCCCAGGACATTCTCTGCTACGAGCCAGGATCAATGGCAATGCTGAAGGACTCCTGTCCACGCCAGCCCCAAAGAAGCCAACCTGTTCCTAGGTCAGGGCTGTCCCAGAGGACATCCCCAAGTAACCACAGGACCTTTAAACAGTAAACCACGAAGCTGAACCTGCATTGCAGGGCCAGTCTTCCCCAAACACTGAGTCACAGCAATTAATGGAACAAACGCATGACAGTTAGTCAGACAGGAAGATGGCCATTGCCTAAGGTACCTCGGATGGAAGGGCTGGCCCTCCTTCAGGATCCACTGACCTCTGCCAGATATATGAGCTGGCCTCAGCTTATATAACTACAGAAAGTATTTATAACATCAAATGTTGACAGTTCCCTTGCCTTTCGACCATGTTTATGCAGTTCACATGCAGCTACACACGAAGTTTAAAGCATCTGCATTATTACATTGCTGGGTTTTTTGAACAAGGCTTTCCACCACAGAAAACTAAGGGGTTTTTTTTTAAAGGAAGTTCTTTGACTCCTTCTGCTTTGTAGTTAAAAAGATTTACTTCTAAGTTCCCAGAAAACTCCTTCCAGACTCCAAGAAATCTGAATTTGCGAGGAACTCACTGTGATTATGGTGGAAAGACTGAGACAGACAGTATAGTCACAGGGAGTGGTGCAAACAGACCTGAGACCTTCTACCTCTGCTGCTGGCTGGCAGCAAATTGTCTCTCTCTGGGAGCCCCACAGCAGCTGAAACACAGCCTCTAGAAATTTCATAGACCACTTCAGCCTCTCCAAGCCAGTAATTATCTTTTATGCTTCATTGAAAGTAGTTGCTGTTGGCTGTATTATTGGTAAACTATCCCGAAGGCTTCAGAAAGGCTGCCTGAAAATGAAATTTACTCAGGAAAGAAGTCTGGAGGAGAGCAATAGAACTGTAAGTAACCAGCATACAAGTGGTCATGTAATTTCTGGTAGCCCCAAAGAAGCACTGTGAAGAGAAGTGGCTGAAAAACAAAGTTCACTGAAGACTTCCAGAAGATGATGACACCAACAGGAAGGTGAGGAGGACCCTCTTGAAAAATAGACTTGAAGATCATGAAAAAAATGGTTTATGAGGAGACCAAAATCCAGATTAAACAGATTAAACAACTTCTAGAGAAGAACTGATGGAGAACAATAAATCTAGTGACCTTTGGGCTGAGGCAAAGTGTTAAAATTGAAGAAGGGAAGGCAGTTGGAGAAGAAAAAGTCTTTTGATGGTTCTCCTGAAAACATTTAAGAAAGTCAAGCTCAGAGAAACAAACAGAGCAAAATCTGACCAAGACTCTCCGGAGACAAGAGTCAGTTTGGCTTCTCAGAGAAGTCAAGGAACCAATTTGATTCGTGCACAGAACTAAAGGATGAGAGGGTCTGTATGCGTGCAGGGAAAAATCAGCATGGCATTTCTGCTCCGTGGGAGCAGACAGTGGCGTGAGGGGTGCAGGTCTTGTGTGCTGACCCTAATATTTTAAGGTCAGGATAGACAGGAGTTTAGCAGTATTTAGCACAAGGAAAGGAGTCTGTCTTTTTGGAGACAGACCCCTCTCTTGTGTATAGACCTGTCTCCACCCCTGGCCACAGGTCCTTAACTCAGGAGTTTTTCTCAAACTGCCGTTCACTCCTCCCAAGCTTTTCCTTTCTCTTTACTCACCGCTTTACTTCCACATCTACTCAGATTCTCCAGTGGCCTCTTGTGAGAGTGTTTGTCAAAAGCCACATATTCATGGCCTCCTCAGTCCTGAGTTTCTTCTGTGTGGGACAATAATATACATTGTGCATGGTACAAAGCAAATGATGATGTGGTGAAGCTCACTGTTTACGGAGAACGGAGTCCGCCACCCGCCCTCCCAAGCTCATTAAATCTAAAACCAAGGACAGTCTTGAACCGAAGTCTTCAGTCCGTGCCAGGGCCTCAAAGAAGTTCAGATCCAGCTTCATACTTCACAGCTCTGGCACCAGAGTCAAGACAACACCCCTTTTCCCCTGAACCTCCACGCTAAAGCCCTGATCCAACATTTCCAGATGGTGCCATTTCTCGTGTCCCTGGCTGGACACAAGCTCAGAGACTGGAGCTAAATGCAAGCTTTTGATGAGACCAGTCACCCCAATTACCCCTCTGTACAACTGCTTGCAAGTCATTGGGAGGGGTCTGAGGGGGACATGTGTGGCTGAAGCACTTGCTGCAGTCAGATGATTGTCAGGCTGAGCCTTGGAAGTGATTTCTGGAAGCTGAAAGAATAAATTTCATGGAGATTTGCCTTCCTCAACAAGCAGCTGTAGCAATATGCTATTGAAAAAACAGCCCTGAAACTCATTGAGGGAGGGAAACTGGCAAAAAGGACCTTTAAAACAGGTCTTTAAAGCAGCGTAAAACTTTTAACGGTTGAACATCACGCACTTGTAAAACCAGAAGGTCTAGGTCTGCTGTGCAGGTGTCAGGAGTAATTATTTCCAGTTACTTATTGAGAAATACTTTAGACATTTTGACTGCAAAGTGCAAAGGGCTTTGCCAGAAAACTCCAACACTGAAGAGGTGGTAGGAGAGGCAGGAAAAAGAGAAACAACAGAAATAGCAGAAAATGCACGAAACAACAACATTCTAGGGAACCAGTTGCCATTTTGGCTGTTTTGCAGCCTACAAGGACTAATGACCTTAAGGGTCTGCCCTGAATCCACTGAGGCCAAGGAGAACCTTGCCTCCAGCAGGTAGTAGGCCAAGTTATAAAAACATGGTAAAATTTGATAGTTATCCTCACACTTGCAGCTGAATTCGGAAGTGGCCAGTTCTGGCTGCTGCCTGCACAGCCCTGGAGCTGCTGAAATCTGCCATCTCAGCTCTGAAAACACTGACACTCCTGGTTTATATCTGTTTGCTATTACATGCTGCAGAGTGAAGTTCACTGTCTCCAGAATCCTAAAAGATAGACCTGGAAGGTCCAGGAGAAACCAAATGCGAGTCTAGAACCCTCTCCAGAGCCTGCACTTACGGCAAACCTTGTGGTCCCACTGCCTCGCTGCCTTCACCATCAAAAGTTTCTCATAACAATGTTGAAGTCACTTGTCAGCGTGTAACCTCCCCGTCTTACCCACATGGATTCAGGGAACAGGCAGCTCTTCTCCCTACAGCAGCAGCTGTTGGAACACCCAAACCCTGTTATCGTGACCTTCTTATCAATGCTGAGGCACAGCACATCCGCCTCTTTTTGCCAAGTCAAGGAAGAGAGAGGAAAACCAATAATTCTGAGACCCCGTGAATGGGGTAACTTACTTACCCAGGTAACTAAGGGCCTCTTTATCCCACGGCCAAGTGGCAGCACCAGCCAACTCCTCCCTCACCGAACTGGCGAAGTAAACGTTGAGGAAATGGGTGCTGTTCAGCTGCAGAGCCTCCTTCAGCTCCTTCACGCTCATGTACGCCCTGCAAGGACAGAGGAGGGGAGGTAGTCAGCACACACTCCATCAGAGTGAGGAGGAAAAGCAGGAGCCATCCGTAGGCATCCTACGAAGGGTGCAGCAGACCTGGAGGCATCCTTTCAGAGAGTTGGTTTCAACTCTTTGAAACCAAGAGCGTTTTAAAGCACAGAAAAACACAGCATTTCAACAAGATGGCCCGTGGCACTGCAAACTCTGCTCTGTAAAGTGCAAGTTCTGCTAGTGAGGGGTTTGGGTGGAGGTGGAAGGCACTTATGCAAGTCTGAAGAAGTTTTGCTAATTACAGTAGCTTTGTTGGTGAGTTCTACTCTCAGAAAAGGTTTTCCAACCATGGGGACAAAAGAAGCCCCACAAAATAGGGTAATAGGGGAAAAAACAGGCGGAGAAAATATGAGAGAAGGAAGGAAATGCAGAGGTTGGTCCTGCTAGGGAAAAGAGAGGGGGTTTGGCATCAGAAAAGCAGAATTTGAGGTGGAGAGAGAGAAGAATGAATCCAGAATTCCAACTGTTTCTAACAAGGGGTTTTCAGGGGTTGCTCCCGATATGGGGCAGGACAGAAATGGACATCAAACCTCACTGTTGGGAGCAGAGAGGGTTTGTCAGCTGGGGCCGAGAAGTCTCTTCTCCAGCTTCTCTAGTCTATCTGGACTTCCATTCCATCCTTTTCCCCAGGAAAACCAGAATGCCAGAGGTGGCAGTACATGGCAAAAACAAGGCTGCCCCGGCAGTCCACAGGCACATCTCTCATCAAGACACATCCCAGGGAATCGCACAAGGAAGAGCACGAGCAAAAGCTATCTCAGAATTTGCTCAAAAAAAAAAAAAAAACAAAAAAAAGGTAAAAAAAAATTCTTGTAGCTCTGCTCAAAATGGACCCTGGAGAAGACTGTTCCTGGGTCTCTCCAGCACTGAGCCAGGCCCTCTTCACATCAATCTGTCCCTCTGTGCATGATCTGAATCTTTCACGGGAGGTCTGGGATGTCTGCAGGAGCCAGCAGGGGAAAAAACAGGATCTCCCAAAATAAGCTTAATAGGGAGAGTGTAATCTCTGGAGCCAGATTTCTAGATTCATCGAAGGGCAAGTTTAGCGGGGAAAGTCTCCTGACAACACTGCTGGCTGTCTCTCCTCCCATCTTCAGAGCTGGGAATAAAGAGCTGCAGGAGCAGAAAAAAAAACTGGAATGGAGATATCCAAGACATCCATTTCTAAAGGCCACAGGAAGGTAATGGGCTGGGAGAGGTGGGTAGGCACTAGGCATGGCAGCAGAGCAGTAACATCCATGGGTATGTCTGAGGGTCCATGAAGTGATCCTCACAATGTGCCATGTCTCAGCACTTGGAGACCAAAAACAAAATCCAGCAGTCAGGGAATTTAGGTTTCACTCTTCCCTCTGTGTGAGTGTTTCTGCACAGGTCAAAAGCCTGTATCACATTCACCAGTACACCAACCGTCCCAGCAGTGGTCTTTAGGGAGGTCGTGTCCTCAGCTATGCAAAACAATCAAGGTCTAACCTAACATCAGCAATAATAATTCCAATAATAATAGCAATGGAATTATAAGGCTTTGGACTGTGCTGCAAATGCCAGGTACTCTTAAATGGACTTCAATGATCCTTGTGGGCCCCTTACATCTCAGGATATTCTATGATTCTGTAAATCAAGTACTACCATTTCCACCATCTGTGCCATGGGTCATGGGCTGAGACAGGATTAGGACAGGTAGCAGACATTGTCTCCAAGTTTCTATGACTTGTCTCCAAGTCTTCAAAACCTGAAGACCCTGACCCACAGTTTGTGAAGCCATTCATTTAAAGAGATTCTGAGCAAGGAAAAAAAACAACTCATGGAAAGGCTTTAAATACATCACTGTGCAATGATGATGGAAACACACCATTGTGGAAATATGTCATAAGAATGACTAAACCTGCAGCATGAGGCCAACAGCAACATTAAGGTGGCGGAAAGCATTTCACTTATTCCCATGCTTCCAGGAGCAATTGGCATCTTTGAGCTGCATGGATGGATTATGAAGGGAGCACAGTCGTTTCTTTACGCTGGGCTCACCGTGAAGGAACACCAGCTCTCTTTGAACAAGCTGCTCCTGGTGGTGTCCATTAGCAGTGATGCCCACTGGTGCATTCCTCACCGCATGGGAGGACGGACAGAAGGATGGAGCTGAGCATGGGCTGAGGGGAAAAAGGCACGTTCTCATCTGAGGTGTGAAGTGAGAAGGGAAACCAGTGAGATGTGCAAATACCCTGTTTGAAATGGCAACATCCCCAGTCAAGCTGTTACACCAACAGGCTTATTTAGAAAGAGAGAGGTTGCTACAGCAAATTGAAGAGAAGGAGGAAAAAATGAAAAAATAAAAGGTTCCAGAAATAAACTAGAGCAGGGTGGCATGTGGAACAGAGCTGGGCAAACCCAAGGGCTATTTCCCTGCAGCAGAAATAGCAGAGGCTTTCAAAAGCCACTGCTGACTTGGGAGGTGTCAGATGATCAGGGTCTTCTGACTGCCTCTGTCCTACCAGTCAGCCCCAAAAGACCATCCCAGGCTGGAGGCATCTCACCCACCTTCCCAGGAGCTCTGAAGATTCAGTTACTCCAGAAAAATCTTGGCTGGACTATGTGGCGAGATGAGATGACCAGCTTGTCTTCACCAGGCCCCGAGATCTCCCACCACAAAGCAGCATTCCCAGAACACTTTCCCCAGCCACATCAGCTTGTGGAGAGAAAACTCTCCCAACCGGAAAGGACAAATTAGGAGAACTCGATCCCTTCCCTGTGATGTCTCGCCTGAGCATCCCAGACACGCGCCACGCTGACGCCATCCCTCCAACCCAACCAAGACGGGAGCAGGCCGGGAGGAATAGATAGTGAGAAGAATAAACAAACCTGAAGGACATACTTGTGGCATGACTCGGAAGGAATAGAAGGAAAAATTTTATAGAAATAGAGCATAAGGAGGGGGAGGGGGGAGAGAAAGTCTCCTTCACTCATCAGAGCTGCTCGGGGGACACAGACTTAAAAATAACAACAATTCCTGACCTATGATATCTCGGAAAAATAGCCCCAAAGCCTTCCAGGCTGTCCAAATTCCAAGAGCCGACGTCAGCCCTATTCAGAGGGATATTCCTGCAGCCCCTCTTCTGGAGACATGATGTTTTTCTGGCTGTCGCCTGCCATTCCCTTGACATTAGCAACATTTTTTGTCAAGGCTTAATTTTAAATAACTGTAATTTCCTCCATTGAGAGATCTGGATGGTTCAGGGATGTGTAAGGGTTAGAGGGAGCAGTTCCAGCACTGAGAGCTGCTCAGATGGGTTGGATGGGCAAGGAGAAGAAAGGACCCTATGGCACAGAAAGCACAAATCCCCTGCTAAATGTCCCCCAAAGATGCGAGCAGAACAATTCTTGAATGGGCAACTCCAATTCCCCTCAATCTACATTTCATGCTGGCATCCAACTGGCATCTGAACCTTTTGCTTCCTGCCAAGGTTATGCTCTCCCTCTCCTTGAGTGCTTCTGTGATTTTCACTGAGGAGAAGGCAGAGCAGCCTTTGGTCTCCCCAAACAGCCCAAATGACAGCACTCTCCTCCACTTCCCAAACAGTTTCCCAATGCCTACAAGACTAGAGTATTCCAAACTAGATGGTATCTACAGCAGGATGGGCACTGCAACCCAGCGTGGAAGCACAAAGGAAGGACAGAAGGATATGTGAAGGCACAGTTATCAGTCGAGGAGCAAAACCCAAACCAACCCCAAAGAATGGGGAAGAGGACAGAAAAGATAGAGATGGGACATCATGTTTGCCAGATTCAAAGTGAATGTTTTTCCAAGGGCATCCAAGAGCAGCCAGCTGTGTGGTGATACCACCTGGACCTGGGGAGCACCTGCAGCCCTGGAAGAGTGGAGCTCGCAAGAAGAGTATGTGCAAGAGTAGAGAGAGATTAGGGATGGGAGGGCTATGGAATGACATTATTAGACATGAGTACAGGAATGAACACTGTCCAGAATGATGGTATTTGAAGGGATGAGCCCAGAAATGACTCCCTTACAACAGGTGATACTGGCTCAACATTCTGCTGAATCACACTGTTTGATGACCTGACCCTAAGGCACCACACCACATCCTGTTTTACTCGTGTGGGACATAACAAGGGGCTGTCATCCTGTGGTGCTTCTTGCTGTTGGAAAAAGGACAAGAAGGTGGAGCAGCTTCAGTGACTGTCAGCACAGAACAGCAGAATCAGAGACTCCACTGCAGACGGAGAGGATCTCCACATGCCACTCTGACCCCCCTGCTCAAACACAAGTCTAATTAGACCACATTGTTCAAGGTCATGTCTAGCTGAGGCCTGAAGAGCCACAAGGACACAGGTTTCCTAACCTTTCTGGGCAACCTATTCTAGTGTTTAAGCATCCTCAAATTAAAAATAATTCCTAATGTCTAATCCAAATTTCTCACATTCCCAATTGTGTCCATTGCTTCCTGACAATTGCCTTCTTGCAGTCCTGCTCCATCTTCCCTGTGTCACCCCATCATATTGAAAAGTCATCGAATGACTGTAGATTTGCACGGTAAACTCTTACTGCACTAGATCTTACCTTATTAAAGTCTGAAGACCCAAAGCTTCCTTTCTGAGCAGTTGAAAAATCACACTCCACCCACGATCCCAGACCTCCCTGGAGAACTCACATTTTTTTCTCATGCTTTTCCTTGGAAATTTTGTCCTGACCATGGAGGAGACAGCACCTTCCTAACCATGGTTGTAAGTCAGGCTCTGGGCTGGCTTGGTCAAAGAAGAAGACTTGATATACCCAGGAGATACGGAGCTGTTAGCAGCTTTTCCAGCACAAATTTCTGGGAGCAACAACAAGACCATTGCTGGTGGACAGGTGGGAGAGAGGAAGGGATCTGCTAATCCATGAGGCGGCAGAAAACACAGTCAAGCTGTAGAACAAGCCTGACGTGGGAGAAGGTGGGAGAAGAGGGGCAAGAATGGCACTTTTTAGTGACAGCTACATCGTAAGAGGAAGCCTTGGGGCCACAAAGCGGCCATGAGCAGCAAGACACAAAAGATGGCACCTCCAAATGAAAAGCGAGGCTAGTGCGTACACCCCTGCAGTACCATAAATCCAACTGAATTCTCTGGGTACTGCAAAGGGTGCAGCGTGTAATGACACAGGAATTCCACTGCAATTCAAAAATAGGAGTCTTTTCCCTGTAGACCTTTCAGAAGGGATGTGGGAGTGGGGTTGGGTGGAAGCTGTCCAAGTGCCCTCCACGGACAAGTGGAAAATACTTGAGACCCAGCCAGCTCTAGCTAACCATACAGCCTAAAGAAGTCACAGGGGATTCCTGGCTCTGCTTTCATATCCTTCAACCACTGCAAGGAAATTCCTCTTCCTACTTCCTGCAAGCAGAGAGGCTCCCTTTTCCCCCAAACCTCTGCTTGACAAATGAGGAATCCCTCAGGCTTCCCAGAAATGAGCACCAGTCTGCCAATAACATTTTTTGTGTGTGGCTAACACATTTCTCCAAGGCTGCAAAGGGTTAATGACAAACACAGCAACCTTGTCTCTGAGTCACAGCTCAGTCCATGAAGACAGGTGCTGATCCAAATGGCGTGAACATTTTAGGAGAGCAGACTCTCTAAATTCTCCATATGATCCGTGAAGGGAGATGCTCCTCCAGATGGTGAGCCAAAGTGAATATCTTCCATTTTGGCCCACCAAAGAACTCCTCTTCATGGTGACTCTTCAGCAGGGGGTCTAAATAGGTAAGTCTCCAGACCTGGGCTCTCTGCTTCCATTAAGGAATCTTCCTTGCTAGAATTTGGGAACCTTCACCCCTGTTCTCATCACATCTCAGCCTCGCCTCCCTTCTTCCCTACCACAGGCATGAACAAAGCCCACCACCACAGCGTAAACACGGTGCCACCTTGGCACAGCAGACGAGCCCACATGGGTTACTTGGTCTTCCAGACGAGGCTGATGGTCATTCTTGTAACTGCAGCTGCCTCACACTCCGGGTTTACCTGCCCCAAAACTTCTGGCATTAACGCAGCTGGGGCGATGCTGTGTTTTTAAGTCCTTCTGTACTTACTAACACTACTTGCATCCCCATGACCACGTCTGGGAGCTCTGACTCCAGTCCAGCACTCTGCTGGTATGCCACAAACGTTCTCTGCCAGCATCATGACAACTTGACAAGGCAGCAACATCCAAATGACTCTCATCTGGACAGGCTTTGGTAACACAGCCAGATACAAAACACATGCAAGATGGGAAGGGAAGGCTGAGAGAGCGCCAGACATTCCCCTGGGATCACGGGAAGCACAACACTCCTGGAATAACAGTGCTCAGGAGTCTTTCATCAACTTCACTGGGTGCTGGACTCCAGCCAAAGAGCATTTGAGTCCACAAGGGATGAGGACATCACACAGTTCTTGGACATGCCTGGAAAAATCCACCTCTGAGGCACCGACGGCACGAGTAGAAGAGGAGCCTAGGAAGCAGCCATCACTGGCAGGACAGTTTAAGTTTTGCATGGGTGGCCAAGTATCAAGATGTCAAAGAGGGTGAAAGAGCAAAACAGGATCCTTCAGGTCAGGAGGTTTCCTTGTGTATGAGCAATTCCTGCTGGATTCAGAGTTAACTCTCAATCTCCATGTGTGAGCTTGGGACTGAAGCAGTAGCAGATGCTGAAGGGTCAGAGAGCTGCACTGGCAAAAGCTGCAGCTGGGATCAAAAAGACATATTGCAGTTCAAGGCTGTGACCCCTCCACAGAGATTTACAGGGGAAAGGGAGCTAGAAGGCTGCGGATTGCTAGCACCCAGCTCTGTTACATCAGAGGGTAGTACGCAACTTCTTGAGGTCAGATTTGGGAAAGAAAGACATTAACATTAGTGTTAGACCAGAAAGCCTGCAGGGCATTTTGCCCTGAGCTAGGCTGAAGAATAAGCGCTGCTAACAATGGCATGGCCCAGATATTCCTGGAAGTGTTGGCTAAAAATTTATTCACTAAATCACCACTGAATCAGCCAAAGGCAATGCTATTTTAGACCTGGTTTTGGTAAGCAGTGTAGAAATTATGAAAGAGCAGATGAGAGAAAGAAAACTTGGCCTGAACTTATAATGAGTTGATTCAGACCAACTTAAATGGAGGGATGAACATAGGTCTTGAATGAAGAATTGGAAACCAGGACTGACCAGCAGACACTGCTGCATCAGAGCTGTCAGGGAGAACGGGGTGAAATGGAATTTCACCTGAAGTCAAGCTGACTCTAGTGAAAACGAGGAGTAAAAGATCCTTTCAGAAATAAGGGCAAAAGAAGGAAGAAGCAGGGAAAGTGGAGCTGAAGCTCGGTGCAATTGAGACGCACCCCTGGACAAAATTACAGTACGGTCCCCACCTTCATCCAAGTTGAAATACATGGTAGTGGAGCAGAGCTCAAGATAAAGACAAAAAATAAAAAAAGGTGGCAGCAGTTGGATGGGGGCTGAAGTGTCATTTGGACTGGGTGGAAGACAGACCACTGGGGAGGTGACGAGTCCCAGCTCTGAAAGTGTGAGATGTAGGAATATAGAGCGGGGGGGCAAAAAGAAAGAGTGCAGAAATACAAACTTTCATAGATAAACAAAACTTAGTGGATGTAACACATTTGCAGGGGAAATGCCACCTTGGATCCAGAAGGGCTGAGCACAGGACACGTGACTGGAGAGCTGTTGATATGGTACCTGCAGTGATGTCTGAGAGGGTGAACAAGGATCACAACAAGACAGGCTGATCAGGTTGTCCTCTTTCTAAAGAGCTGTTCCCACCTGGTTCTCTTGCATTTAAAGGGATGAACTGTTCTTGTGGTTCTAGGAGAGTGCTCTTAAAAACTCCCAGCACTCACTCCTTTAGCCTCCGTGGAAGTGAATCCCTCCCAAACGAGCTTTGAGCAAGCTGCAATTTACTCTACAAAAATCTAAAACCTTTGTCTCAGCACTAACCACCAGCACCATAGCAGGATCCAAAATCCACAATATGGTGATCACTGCAGGCAAGGCTACCACTAGCCGAGCTATTACAAGCCAAGTATTATTGGTTTGTGAGCAGCAAGTCCGGCACTGCCTCACTCCTGGTTGGCACATCCAACACTTGTATGAGGAGCAGTCCTCTACACGTTCCATGGACTTTATGGATGATCTGTGAGCTGCTGTATCATTCTTTCTTCCTACAAACATCTGGGTAGTTGAAGTCACCCACGAAAACAAAGTTCTGATGACTCAGAGCTTAAATGACTCAAATATTGCTTTGCTGTCCTTATCATCTTGGTTTGGAGGTCAACAGCAGATCCCTGCCGTACTCTGTCCCTTGGAGACAACCCCTCTGATCCTGACTCAGAGGCATTTGACAGGACTCCCACAATCATCACAGTTGGCTTCTATACATTCAAGGTTCTCCTTAACACAGAGCAAAGCCACAGTCAGGCATCAAGGACTTGCCTTTGCCTCCGGCATCACAACAGGACACCTGACTTTAGGAAAGCTGCGTTAATTCCTCCCTATCAGCCTGCCCAGAGACTGTTTGCTTTTCTGCCACATGCTGCTTTTCTCTCTGGATCTTGTTACAGCTCTGTTGACAGCTTACGTGCAGGGCAAGAGGGCAGAGACCAATTTTAAGGCTGGTTGCATGTGGTGCTCATGTTTTGGGGGTTGAACCAAGGATGGGCCCCCACTTGTGATGAATACGTGAGAATAAGCCTCAGGAGAGGTTAACCCCCAGCTGTGCTCTCACAGCGTGGTGGGCACCCTCAGGACACCAGTGCCAACAGGGTGCACATGTGCATCAAATGCTTGGATCACAGAAAAACACTGGGTTTGTGATATTTGCACCCTGAAGGCAGGGCTGGCTCACTGCCTCGCTCAGCTACTAGCTGCCACGCATATAATGGGCACCACAGCCTGTCCAAGGGCCTCTTGGGATGGCTGTGCTGGGAATCCCAGCACGTCTCCATGTGCCTGTGCAGGCTTCCCAGATAGAACTGAGGTACCACCAGCCCTAGGATACCTTTGGAGGAAATAAGGTGTTTTGAGAAATATTCGTTGGGACTCAGACACCAGCATTTTGTTCAAGTTGCTTTTCAGTTTCCAAAAAAAAAAACCAAACAACAAAAAGAATGCTGATGGTTGTGGCTATTTGATAGACCTGTAGTCATGCTCTCCTGAGCTCCTGGAGGAGTCAATCCTGCACTGCAAAAAGCACCAAGGCCAACCACCAATAACCCCAAATGGTCAAGTGGCCCTGCTGCCTGACACAGAACCCATTATCAGAGAAAGTCCCACAACACTTGTTCTAGGGATAGTTGTCAACACTCCATCCAGGAACAGGAACCCACATGCTCCTCTCTACCTGCCTCAAATTAAACTCTCTTAAGAAGGAAAGGACCAATTCACTACATTGCCTCCTCCACTCCCATCACAAATACCATCCAACATCACCACATTGCTGGAGGGGAAGGGGTGTCCTTTCACGGTGGCCTCATGGAAGCACCTAGACAGGACCCCATAGCACAGACATCATCCCCAGCAAGAGAGGTCTTGGGGAGACAACAGCAGCGGGAAGAGGAGTGCTGGATCAGGCACTCACAGCAGAGAAACCCAGGGCTGTGGGAGGGAGCAGAGGGCTGCCGTGAAGCTGATTGAAGGAGGCATGAAGCGAGACAAACAAGGGAAGCATGGCCTCTGGCTCGGCAGGGACTACCTGACCTCTCCTCCAAGGGGCACGGCAGCTTTCGGCTGACGCCGGCAGCGAGCCTGCATCCTGAGAGCTGCTGCTGTCTGGCAGAGATGGCAAGCAGCAAAGCCCTAATCTGAAAGGACAGCTGGATCACAAAGCTCCCCATGCTTCTCTGCCAAGCCAAGACGTGGGAGCCAGGGCTGGGACCCCTTTCGTCTGCACTGCTCTTCGCCCAGCCTTGGTGCGCGTCCTGAAAACCGCTGCCCGTTCTCAGAGGGGACAACATCAATGGGTCCCAGGCCTTTGGGGCACCTCTGGGGATGGGCCTGCCAGAGCTGCAACCCTCCACCCCCAGCGCTCAGCAGGGACACACGGGCTTGCTCTGCTCCACTTTTAGGACTGCCACAGATCTTGCCTTCCATGCATGGAAAGAAGTGGGGCCAGCAGGACAAGGGAGGGGATTCTTCCCCTCTACTCTGCTCTTGTGAGACCCCACCTGCAGTGGTCCAGCGCTGGGGGTCCCAGAGCTGCAGCATTTGGGGCTGCCAGCATAAGGAAAATGTGGACCTGTCAGAGTGAGCCCAGAGGAGGCCACGGAGGAGATCAGAGGGCTGGAGCACCTCTGCTGTGCAGACCTAAGCAAGGCAGCTAAGCTAAAGCTAAGCTAAGGTAGGAAACCCTGTGCCACCAAGAACCAATCCACAAATTTAACATTTCTTACAGCACTTCAGCCCTAACGCATCATTTGTTTTTGCCAAACAACCAAAGTTTACACACACTTGAAATTTAATACAAAATAAGCTAAATGTTCCCAAAAAGCTCCTGCAGGAGTCTGGCTTTGAGCTTATGTTAGCACTAGTGATTCAACCCATGAACCTTCCTTTTCACCTCCTCAGGGAGGACAAATCCATGCAAGTCCCATAAACTTCCTGACTTATATGACAATTCTCATGTTGCTTAAGCATAATGGGCCATCAACTTTCCCCTGGGATAAATTTGTCCTGGCAAACTGTCTTTTAGTGCTCTACATCTTGGGGGAGTTGATAGCATTTAGGGTTTATTTTAATGGGAGTCGGTAGCCATGATCAATTGTAAAAGCTCTATTTTCACGGAAATGGGAATTTAATAGATTTTTGAAAATGCTGGTTATTGACCCAACGGGCCTTAATGGCTTAAAAACCATCTGATTGTAGTGTGTATGAGTAAATGCGTATGATTTTCAAATGAATACTGGAACAGGTAGTAAAAACCCATTTAAATTGCAGGAACCTGGTCAATAGGGAGTTTCCATTTGCTTGTTTGGCTTTTCTATTTCTATCTGAGTGAATCATGGCCATCTCTTCCTCGGAGAGGCTCACCATTTCCTCACGGCTGAGATCATCTTAAAGCACGCGGCCCATCCGAGCCCCGTGAGGGTGAAGGGATGTCTTTCATTAGACCAGGCAATGATGCAGAGCCGGTCTCTCAGAACAGCTGGGCTCCCAGATGCTTCCACGGTGGGAGCAGAGCATGCATGGACCATCTCTCACGGATGATGCACTCATTGCTCACAGGACAACTCCTTGGGAGCTGAAAAGACATGTGTGCCTCAGACTCTTGGCTTTAAACTCAACCTACAGGCTCCCAGCTGACAACCCTTCAGGGAAATTCCCAGGCAAAAATCTTGGTTTGTCGGGGGTTAACACGTATCAAAAACATCAACAGGAGTGAGCTCCAAAGGAATGCACTAATTGCTAAGAAGTAATCTTGGAAGCAAAGGACAGACTAAACTGTGATATTTATTCCACAGAGCCTGTGAGCAGTAACTGAAGCCCCCCTGCTCCAACTAGGGCATGTATTTAGGGTTATCACCCCCAACAGCCCTCCAAGGTCTGCCAAGGCTCAGCACAAGGCTGCCTTTTATTCCCCATTTTTCCCATCACTGGAGCAGCCCCTTTCTGGCTGCCTTTTTTGTGATCCTGCAGGAACACAGAGGCCCAAGATTTTTTACCTGTTTGAAACCAAACTGTGGGTTCAGCCACTACAAAGAGGAGATCCAAGAACGTGTGCGTAATACAGCAGGGCTGGGTGAGGGTCATGGCAAGATCCTTTAGAACAAAGCAGAAAAAAACCTCAAGGACCTGAAAATTCCCAGATTTCAAAGGAAAACCTGTTGTCCTGATCCCTCTAACCTTCCCCCTCAAAAACCCAGTGAAGCAGCAATTAGAGGGTTTGGAGCACAGACTGTGTCTTCTTGTCCTCATCAGTGCAATAAGCAAAGGAGACAAACACTGCATCTCCCCACCTGCTTCCACCCCAGCAGTGTGTCTCCCACTTCCATGCTCAAGTACCATGGATTGGTTTAGGTTGGAAATGACCTGAAAGACCATCTCATTCCATCCCTCTGCCATTGGCAGGGACACTTTCCATTAGACCAGGTTGCTCCAAGCCTTGTCCAGTCAGGTCTTAAACACTTCCAGGGATGGGGCAGCTACAACTTCTCTGAGACATTATCCTTGAAAACATGGGAAAAGCTGTAGTTGCAGGGAGTTAGTAAAAAAAAAAAAAAAAAAAAACAAAAGAAAGAGTTAAAGATCCAGTTTGGAACCATTTAAGGGGAGGAGAAGAGCCCTGCCTGGGAGAAAGGCAGTGAAGCAGCAGCTCAGGGAAGGAGGGGAGTCCAGCCTTGCCCTCCAAAGCCCAGCACAGGCAGCATTCCAGCTCCAGCACCCACCAACAATTTGAGAGAGACTTGCTATCCACAGCACAGGGTAAGCACTCACCTTCCTTTGGCAATGCCAATGCTGGCTGGAGGTACACAGCATGTGGGAGAGAGGGCAAGCAAGAAGCAGCAGGGGAACTGGAGAAATATGTTTGCAGCCCTGTGTGGTTTTGGGAGGCAGAACTCAACAGTGGCAAGTTATTCTAGAGCTGGTTCCAAGCTAAACAAAGTCAGGGATGGTTCCCTTGCTGTCTGGATTGTTTGTCCCAGAGCAAAATAAAAAAAAAGTCCCAGGCCAGGACCAATTTTTACGGGTCTTTTTTGCCTAAGGTTGCACAGATCAGCCTTGTCTCACCTAACCTGCAAGAACAGACCCGTAACTCAGTTCTCTTACTTTTTGCCTGCAACAAAAAGATAAAGCAACGTTCCAGGGAGGCCTTATGGTTTTTGAACACAGCTCATGGTCGCCAGGAACCCAAATTTCACTATCAATTTTTATAGTGCAATTCACAATCTGCCGAGGTGAGGGAGAGGGGGTAACACCAGTGGGTGCAGCTCTCCTGGTCTCCCCCACCACTGCGTGGGCTTCGTGTGGCTGAGCAGTGTCTCAGTGCCAGGGGCTCATTAAGGCCCTCCAGACAAAGGGGAGCTGTGCAATGTTTTTCCTTGCATTTAGCCAGGACAGAGCAGCTTCATCTCCTTTCCCTGAATGCCTCTCTTCCCTGCCCAGGGACTAGGAGGCAGGAGGCCAAATGCCAGCATTAATGGCAGCATCTCATTGCTGCACGACTCGGGAGGAGATGTCCAAGACTTCTGTGCCTCAGTTTCCCTAGCTGATGGTTCCCTTTGCCCACAGTGCAGGCAGGTGTTTGCAAGCATCTTGAAAGATGTGACCTCTGCTGTGCAGCGTTTTCACAGGAGCTCAGAGAAGTCAGGCACCCACATCTCACTGCTGTTAAAGGGAAAACAAGTGTCCAGCTCCTCCCAAGTGTCTCCTCCTCTCCCACAGCACCCTGCTCCACAGGAGAGATCTCAGCTACTGGGAAAGAGGGAGAGCTGTGGACTGGGCGAGATGGGGAAGGTGACCTGACAGCACATGTGGCAGTGAGGATCTGCCACACGCTGCCTAAAGCCAAAGGGCTGGGACTGGTGCACATCACCTTCAGTACCAGGCCTCAGGAGAGGGAGTGTGTGGAGATCTGTGCTAGAATCAGTCAAGGCTGGAGAGAAACATGGACTGATGGGTATCACGAGGCAGCTTGGTCGCTTCCTGACAGAAGGCGTGGCTGGCAAAGAGGGGCCAGACCACAAACTGGTTTCTGCATGGATGCAAAAGGCAGAACCCTGAGCTTGAGGCCATCCCCAAAAACAGCCAAAGTGACAAGAAAAAAAATCAGTCGCTCTTCTTCATCCAGGCTCCCTGACAAACAGGGCAGCAGAAAAGGCACCACAGGCACTGCAAGGTTAGGGAAGGCTTTTTGCTGGTGCCAGACAAGCCTGCAGCCACTTGCAGTGGACATCCCCACCCCTCAGCAGGGCAGGGTAGGCCAGCAGCACTGACGGGGGGGTAGAAGACCAGGGTGCCACCCTTCGAGTCCCTGGCCTGTCACTTCTGTTCAGATTCCTGGGTACTGGCAGGATAAGGACATTTTAACAGGCCTGACAGCAGTGGATCAATTTGCTGAGCAAGGATATGCTCCCAGGGCACTAAGCTAACTGCTCAAGAGGAACCACACAGCCCTCTGGTCAATAAGCCCCTCCTCGTGCACTCTTCACCACGATGGCAATGTCTAGTCTTCCCAAAAGAGCCAAAACTTTGCTACATTTACCCTAAACTTCTCACTGAAGGGCAAAAACTTGCAATCATGATACTGGTCAGGAAGGAGATTGAGACAGTGGAAAAGAAAAGAAAAGAAATCTATTCAAGTCAAATGTCTCCAACTTGCTTTTCATATGCATGTATATTTTTTTTTTTTTTTAGGGTAAAACCAAGTCCCAAGCCTCCAACTTATTTTTAGATCCAGGCAACTGGGTGTCCCAGCCAGAGCACAAAGTGCACAAGCCAGTATTCTAAAAATGCCTGCCTCACAGATATAAAAAGGACACGAGATAATTTATTGGGGAATTTCTGTAGTGTAACAATCATACATTAACAGAAAAAAAAAAAAAAAATCCGAGGCTGCCTCTCATCCCCAGCACAGCCCTTGGGAGGCAACAGTCACAAACATTCAGCATCCTCATCCTTCCTAAAGCCTCCAAAGCAAGTCCTCTGCTTCACACCATCTCAGTGGGTTTGGGTGATGCTGGACTCATTCTCTCTCACCCCACTGCCCTCTGGAAAGGGGCAGTTTGATTTCCTAAATAACAGTGGTGGCTGGGCCAAGGAAAACTAAAAGCAGTATGTTCACTTAAGGACTCCCCTGGCCATAGCTCAGGCTGCCAACCCAACGCAGATTAAATCATCCCAGAGACCCCATCAGCGCCAGCCGACGGGGTGTCCCTCCAGATGGCTGCCAAGCTCCTGCCACCTCGGTTCTTGGGGTCTCACGGGCCTGGCCAGGGTCTCGGCTGGTGTCCTCCACCCACGGGCAAGGGTACAGCAGGATGAGGAGGAGCCCTGGGGAGGCCTAACAAAGAGTGACCTCGCCCAGCCATCAGACACATGCTGTTCCTTCACAATTGCCATCCCAACACAATCGGCCCCCCTCAAGTGAGCCCCCGAGTCGGTGGCGTTTGCTAGAACAATAGCTCACATCTGGGACAGCTGTTTTTCCCAAAAGCACCCGCGCTGCCTACAGCCACTGGGCAGGGGTCCTGCGCCCTCGCTCACACGCGGATCGTGTTCTCCCTCTCCCACGGAGATGTGGTCGCCCCCGGGGGGGACCTAGCAGGTTCCTCCAGGAACACACTGCCTGGCAGCTCCATGCTCACAGGAGGGCTGATGGGGGTGAGTGAGACTCATCCTCCCGCAGAGGCTTGTCGGAAATTAACCCCCGAGCTTCCTACCTTGGCAAGGAAAGGAGTGCGTTACTGGGGTTTTATTTCCTAATTTAGCACTCGGAAAAAAAGCAGGGAAGATTTGTGCACAGCAACAAGATGGGACTGGGAACAACCCCTTGGAGCTAGACACCTCTACGCTCTCGTGCTGCTCCTCCAGCCCCGTGGGGTAACACAACAGAGCTCTGGCCCCACCAGAAGGGGGTATCATATGGAGCCCTCTGCCTTTGGAAGGTGCTCCCAAGAGCCTGCACGGGCCTTTGGACAGCAGCACCTTAGTGCTTAGTTATTTCCCTCTGAAAAGAGGTCACTGCCGCAGTCCCACTGCCCTCCAGCTGTTGGATGGGCTGAGTCAGACCCTGGTCTGCCACACGTGCCTTGGAGGGAGTCTCCATGCTGGAGCCCCCACCACCACCTCCCCTGGCACAGCAGTGCAGTCTCTCACCATCTCAAGTCCTCCCTCTTGGGAGCAAAATCCCACTGCTGGGCTCCTGTAACTAAGCAGTGGTGACGTGCCAAATACCCTCCAATGACAGAATATCTCTCTCCACACTACCCAACGCTTCAAGAAGGTCAAAAGCAAATCCAGGGTCTTCACCCCCAAGCTAGGGCTCTGGGTGGGCTGAGGCACATCCACATGGGTGTAGCCTCCAAATCCCATCACAAGCAAGAGACTTGGGAGACATCCTGCCCACAGGATAAAATGGGCTCTACCAAAGACATTCCCACCTATTTTTGCTAAGTTTAAAAACTGTTAACCCATAGGAAAGCTCAGAGAGAAGGGACTTTCCTACAGAGAAAGGAAAAGTTTTTCAATGTGTTCAAATTCAAGCACTCACAAAACTTTAAAGCATCCACCAACAAACCATCAGGCTCCAGCAAAAAGTCCTGTTTACTGCTGCACCCCGACAGTCCCAGCAGGTATTCTAGAGAGTAGAAGCTGCAAGCTCAGACATCACTGCCACTTTTGGTGTCTCCAAAGCACTCCCCTCCTCACCACTTAAAAGCCCCAAGCCTAGCACTTGAGGCTTGGCTCTTTGGATAGACCAGGACAATATTTGGGCACTTGCCAGTAGGACTCCAAGAGGTGCCAGAGGGAGCTCAAAAGCAGCCAGAGCTCAGGTCCTGAGCAGAGAACCTCCTAACCATGCTTTCCTCATGGGACCAGCATAGTCTCTGCTACTCCACAGGCAGTGAAAATCACTGAAAATACCCTCTCCCATCCACCCTTTAAGCAACCAACCACCACAAGCAGCAGACACCTACCATCTCCAGTGGAATCTGTTCTCTGCAACAGCACCAGTGGCCTGAGGTTGTTCCCAAGGCTTTTACTTTTGCAATAACTTTACATGTACCTGCCCTCTTTCACAGTAAGAAAGCCCTGCTAAGGTTTCCTGGAGCAAGGGAAGAAGAAGGGGAAGAGAGCAGCTCATTTGAATGCTGTTTTAACATCTAGTTGGGATTAAGGTCTAGGCAGGTCAGCTCTGGCCCCAAGATACCTCACTGCCTCACCTGCTCTCAATTTGGCACCCTCTATGCCCTGAGATCCAACCACATTCAGCTGAACATCTCCTGACAAGGGGCTGCTCAGGTGCCCGAGGATAGCTCGGAGTGATTCCTTCTTCCTCACGGGTTGTCCACCAGAGACTTTCAGTGAGGTTAATGTGGATCAGCTTTTGAAGACAAGGCTTAAACTGCAGGAGGTTCCCAAGCAGCCTTAACCCAATTAAGCACCAGTCCCTTAGGAGGGAGGCCAGCTAAGCTTGCGTTAAAGCCCGTCAAGTGTCCAGTTAGTCGGGTACATTTTAACATCACAGCCTTGGTCATCCCAGCGGAGGCCACCAGGACTGGAGACACCTCGTCATTTTTCACTTCCCTTTGCCACTTCAGTTATTTCTGCCATTACTTTGGGCAGCAAGATGAAAGGCCCAGCAGCTCTGCCCTTACCCACTTTGCTCTCCAGACTCGCCTCCGGTTTTTTCGTTTCACATTAACTGTGTCACACACCACATTCTCATTGACTAAGTGCCCGAGGGGGACCCTCGCTGAGTGTTAATTGCTGCTAATGAGCTGTTGCTGCTTTCCTTCCAAGAGCACCAATTACAGCAGCACTCAGGCTCTGCAAGAAGATGGGAGCCTGCAGAAAATCAAGGCAAATTTTACTCCAGACCCTAACACTGGACTGACAGCAACTCCTGGAAAACGCTTGAAGTCAGGATAAAACTGGGTGGAGGATGATAGTCAGTAGTTCTCCTGATGTTGCCTGTCCCCTTGTTCCTCATAAGGTGGACCAGGGGTGAATGAGAAGTCTGTGACTTGCTTCCCATGTCTCCTGTTGGGGTGCCTCGCAGGGATGTCTACACACAGCTCTCCACCTGAGTTCTTGCTCAAGTCTCCCTCCAGCCACAAATGCACCGTCCCACTGGTGGGTTTGACTCGTGAGTGGTGGCCCAGCTGGCTCATAGCACAGCAGGACTTGCCTTGTTCCATGTGCTAGCAGAGCAGGTGCAGGAGGGACTCAGCAATATGTTTCAGTGGCCACTGACACAAATTCAGCATCAACCCTTATCCCAGCTCCTGCCTCAGCCACAGTTGGCTCTATTCCCACCAGAGTTTTCACAGAACCCTGGCATGGTTTTGGTTGGAAAGGACCTTAAGGATCAACTTGTTCCAATGCCCTGCCAAAGGCAGGGATGCCTTCCTCTATCCCAGGCTGCTCCCAGCCCTGTCCAACCTGGCCTTGGACACTGTCAGGGATGAGGCAGCCACAGCTTCTCTGGGTACCCCGTGCCAGGGCCTCACCACCTTCACAGGGAACAATTTCCTCTTAATCTAAACCTGACCTCCTTCAGCTTAAACCCATTCCCCCTTGTCCTGCCCCTACATACCCTTGTAATAAAAATTATAATAATCCTTCTTTCCAAACCTTGTTTCCCTCCCCTGGGTGAGGGTATAAGCTGGCACCAGCTGTAGCCCTGGAAGTATAATGAGATGTTCACCAGCTAAGAAGCACTGAAGCCACCGCTGTTCCTCAGCTCTTTCCTCTAATTTACCTCTCTCTAAGCTGCAGGCCAAGAGGGAATTTTAAATCAGGGATGTGTTAAGATGGAAAAAGCTTTTGCTTGCGTGCTTACAATTGTGAAGGACAAGACACGGTGTTGTGACCCTTCACCAAAATATATTGAACCTGTCTACGATGCTGGTAAGAAATTGCCCGGCGTCTCACTCTGACTTTCTCAATTCAATTATTTTTGGCCGTACTAAGAAACATTCACATCCAAACCACTCTTTGTGAAAGCCTTGAAATGAAGTAGAGATGATTTAATCCACGGAAAAAAGATCCTAAGATTTTTAGTCTTGCCATCTTGATCCGAAAAGGAGATGCAGAGATCACCTGCAGAGGGGGTTCCCTCTCCCCTGATTGTCCCAAAGCCACAGCTCCCTCCTGGGCTCTGGCACAGGTATGAGAAAGCAGAGACGTCTGGGTGAGCAGCAGCCAGCTTGCTCTCCTTCAGTTACAGACCCGAAGCTGTTGTTCGCATCAAAGCACCTGGCTCCTATTGTGCCGCCTTTCCGCAGTTTGTTAAATTTTATTTCACGTTATTCCTCCCGTTTTGGCCTCCACCCTAAAAATCCTTCTGTAAGTTCGCCAGCTGCCCTGCTCATTTAAGTATAATACCTTACAGCAAACGCAGCAGCACTCACTCAGCGGGAGCTCTGCCTGAACAAAACCCCTCAGGCTGAGGTCCCCTGCTTCTGCGTCTTGGGGTTCACCCACCAATTTTGGGGAAACATGGCATCCAACCTGGCCATGCTCTTCAGCAAGCACAAGTTCACCTCGGTTTTTCCCAAACACACACTACTAGTTTCCCTGTGGTTTTCCTACAAACTTATATATTCTTCCCCAGAAACCATCCTCAGTGCGGATGAGCACAGGGAGGGTGGATGTCCACCAGCATCACCAGATTGGATGGGGCTTTGAGCAATCTGGTCTAGTGGAAGGTGTCCCTGCCCATGGCAGGAGGGGTGGAACTGGATGCACTTAAAGGTCCTTCCCACCCAAACCATTCAATGACTCCTTTTTTCTGTGGTCTCTGAGGAAGCTGGCCAAAAGCAGCTCAGAAGACCTCAGTGGCAGCAGGATTCAACTCGTGGCCCCTCATTTCCCAAATGCCAGGCACACTGGATTTCATTTTTCTGAGTTTAGCCTACAATCAATCACTCTTGTCTTCTGCGCAGACCAATGAGGTCTGCGGAAAGAAAATTGCAAAAGATTTGTTATTTCCCTAGCGTTCCCATTTTCCCATTCCTTTCCCACAGAAGCCAGGGGTTTTTTTGTTTTGTTTTGTTTCGTTTTGTTTCCCAACTTTCAGGGGAAAATCCTGACAAATGGAAGCCCTGATTCATACCAGCAAAAATTTGGCCTTTTTCAATTTAAGGTGGAGCCCTTCTGGTCTGAGGATGAAAACATTTCTCTAACTGCACACAGAGGCAGGGACAGAGCCTTTGCCCTGCCAAAGCCGAGGTCAAGTGGTGTTGGGTGCTGATGGCCACCACGAGTGGAGAGTTGTTGTGCAGGCTTTCCACCTGCTCCATGATCAGGAAAGCACTGCTATGCCGACACACAGAATGGGGAACAAGGGGACAGGTGGGCACAGGGTGGCAATGGTGGCTGTCACCAAAGAGACTTCCAGAGGTGGGAGAACATCTGGGGAGGGTTGCTTGGACAGGGACACGGTGTGATGCCTCTCTGTGTCACTGGGATGCACTGGAAGAAAGGTTCCCCATCTTCCTCCTATATTTTCTCAGGCAACTGAAGGATGGGTGAGAAAGACTCAGGAAGGGAGAAGGGAAAGTGCTGCTCCTCTCCATCACCACTGCCCACACAGAGACACCTGCTTCCCTCCTCCCTCCGTGTCCTGCCCAGGAAGGAGCAGAGAGAAGCAGCAGACTTGGGAAAAAGGGATTTATGGCTACAGCCTATCTGCTCCCACAGCCCAGGGAAAGAATAGTGAAGGAGAAAGAAGATCAAAGGACAGATGTGTCCCTAAAACCCTCCCTTGCAACTTTTCTCGACAGATGCTGCCATCTGTGCTGCACTGCTCCTGCACCAGTGGGCACCTTGGCCTGTCACTGGGAATCAACAGCAGGGAATGAGTTTTCTCTGACACTGAGACAGAAATGGCTTTAAATAAAAGAAAAAAAGAAAAAAGCCATGACTATTTTTTCCCCTTCCCCATCTCCATCCAGCAAGTACATTTAGCAGAGCCCCGAGTGCTGGAAGCCATCAGCAGGGCTGTCAGCACTTCAGAAGCTCCAGCAAGGAGGGCAGGTGGGTGCAAGCCACCAACTGCACCGAGAACACTGTTTCCAACAACCCAGGGCCCCCCGTCACGTGAATGGGTCTTCCTCTCCATCCCACTCCTTGCTGCTGACTCCAAAGACCTCTGGGGAGAGCAAAGGTCCCCTAACGTAGCATGTTAATGCTGCAGGGGTTTTAGTCCATGTGGATTTTCAAGGTATTCTGCACCTGCAGCACACAGTAAAGGCACACGTCCTCCTCCAACCAAGGGGATCTCCTTGTGGACATCACTCCCTGGGGCGAGATTCAGGAAGGTTTATGCATACCCACCCACACCTTTCCAAATCCTGCACCTCACATCTAGCATTGCTGGGTTGCTTCCTTCTCCCTACTCCAGCACTCAAGATAAGGCATTTTGAACACAAATTAAGAAATCAGACTTTAGACACATCCAGGGAAGGGCAGCAATTCCCTAACTACGTGCCATGCAGGGGATCAGAGTAAGCAATATCCTTTGCACAGGCTGCTCTGCCCACCCCAGGGATGCCCACGGTCCCACTGGCATGTAACCAGAGGCTGGCAGCTCTGCACTGCGAGTCCCCCTGGGAGTGGGGGGGGAAGAGTGTCCCCGGGGGGAAAAACACTTACTGGCAGGGCTTCACAGAGGGGTGCCATGTCACACCGTAGGATTTACTTCTTTTGATGGCAAACACAACCACCCCATGGGAAAATGCCCCTCTGCCTTCCCACACTGGAAAGCCACTGGTTGGAAGCAATATCCAGGTGCAGAGCTGGTGCTGGGGAGAGGGCGCATCCCATCCCCTGACGTACCACCCCCCACAAGCCCCACGCCTACCGCTGGGGCGAGTCAGGGTCGAAGCAGGTCCTGGCCACGTCGGTGGCCCGCGGGTCGCAGCAGTCGCCGTCATCGAAGTCGTCCAACATGTTGTTGCACTCCATGTGACAGACGCCGTCGCGGCGCTTCCAGGAGAAACAGCGGCCGGGCCTCCGGCAGTCCCCGCCATCGTAGCCGGTGAGGGGATGCTCGCACTCGGGGTCACAGCGCTCGTTGCCCACCTTGCTGGGCTCGCAGCCCAGGAGGACGGCGCGGCGGCGCAGAGAGGAGTTGCGTACCTCCAGCAAGCTGAGCTGCCAGGAGATGTTGTAGGGCCGGAAAGCTTCGCTCAGAGCCCGGTGTTGCCGCCAAATCTGGTCCCAGCTGACCGTTGGCCGCCCGCCATCATCCTCCGCCAGGTTCACAACCCGGTACCGCACCACCTTCCAGCTCCGCAGTGGCCAGTGCTGGCTGTAGTGGGAGACCAGCTCCACGTTATCGCAGGCAGTCTGCCCACAGGCAGGGGGGCCCAGTGGCCGCAGGATGGGGGATGGTGGGGACAGCAGCACCCACTGCTGGGGGAAGGCACCCTCCCGAAAAGGCATCCAGCATTCCTCCGGGGTGGCAAAGCCAGCGGCCAGAGCCAGCCCTGCCGTCTCCTCAGCCACCTCCTCTAGAAAGGAACGCTGGAGGTGGGATTGGGACAGGGCACCACGCCACAGGGCCAGCCCAGCCAGGTGTCCCCGGAAAGTGTGGGTGGTCCCCCAGGCGTCTCCCCCCAGCAGCAGCGTGCGGCAGGAGGACATGAAGGCACTGTGCAGGGGTCCCTCCTGCCCGCTGGAATGGCCGACCCGCACTCCATCCACGTAGAGGGCCATCCACCGCCCATCGTAGCTGGCAGCCAGGTGTGTCCATGCCTCAGGGCGGTAGCGGTGGTGGGAGGTCACCTCAGTGGCAGTGGCTGCCCGGTCCGTGCGGAGGGAGAAGAAGAAGCGGGCGTCCTTCTTGCCACTGAGCTGCAGGGCGCGGATACCCAGCGCCCAGCCCTTGTCGCTGGCTGAGTGCGAGCAGTTGTCGAAGACACCTGCAGCAGGTCAGGGACAGGGATGGAGAGAGAGAGAAGAGCTGGTAAGGACCAGAGAGCATCACCACTCCTCCCTGGAGCACAAACTGGCTCCTCAGCGGCAGGTAAATGAAGGTGGTCAGAGGCTGGGGCAGCGGGTGCTCCACCAGGGGTGACACCCCAGCCCCCATTCAAAATCATTTGGATGAGTAGGTGGAGTAGCCAGGAAGAATGGCAGAGCCAGAGAGGCAGGATGGAGAAGGGAGGAAGAGTGTGGATGGGAGGAAAGGCTGAAGAGTGAGGTGTTTCTGAGTTGCTCTCTGTAGGAGTGCTCCGGCGGGATGGGATTAGAGGCTAAGCTTTTTATCTGCGAGCCAAAGCTTTTAAGAATTAGAGCACAGCAACCCAAAGCAATACAGGCTCCTCCAGGGATTGCTTCCCCAACAGCTTCCAGGCAGATTTACAGCTCTTGTTTATGCTCCAGTTTCCCTCCCAGTCATGCATCCAGTGCTGGCGGGAGAGGGTTGGAGAGGGATGTGTTGCCTCCAGCCTGGCGAGTGCACTCCTCAGCCCCTAAGGTCACCTGAACATAAATCCCTTCCCAGGAATAGCTTCTCCCTCTGCGCCTAAGCATGTTGCAAACCTGTTTTAGGCTGGGCAAGACCTGGAGCTATGCTGACTTTCCCCCAGACTGCTGAGCGCCCACAGCGAAGAACCAGAGGCTTGCAGGCACGGAATGTCCTTGGGAATCAGTGGCCATAAGGCACTTAAACACTGGCAAGGATAAAGGGACCTGCTGCTTGAAATAAATGCCTCTGGGCTCCTAAACCACCATAGCCAGGACATTCCTGCAGGTCACTGGCTGAGGTGAACGAGCTTGAAGTCACTCTTTGAGTGACCAGTGGTGTCTTCTGGGGGCACCCTGCTCTCCCATTCATCACCCCAACAAACAGTGTCCCAAAGCTGACAAAACCTGCTGCCATGCCCAGAGACTCTTTTTACGTTCCTGCTGCTGTATTTCTTATTCTCCGTCCTGCTTTTCCTGCTGCATGGATTCTCCTGCCCCTCACTGTGCCATTCCCATCGCATACACTGCCTGCCCATCTTCATGGCACCAGGACCTCATGGTCCGAAACAAAGCACTCCTGCCTGTGCCACTGTCTTGCCTGTCCCTGGGGATACCCCACCTGCTGCCAGAATTGCAAAGAGGTCAGTAGAGAGAAGCAGAGATGTAGAAGAGAAGGAGCTCTAGGAGGAGCAGGATCTCCTGGCTCTCATCCAGGGGATGTGTCTGAAGCCAGGTTACCATGACCCCACGTTTCCCCCTTACAAACACGGCTGGCAAAGGTCACGTCAAGCCCTGCTGCACCCCAGGAAGCAGCACCCCTCCCTCCATCCATCACTTTCACCAAGGGCAAGATGGGTGGTGGCCTTTAAACCGTCCCACGGTCGTAACCACCCTGGGCATAGATCCCTGTCGCTTCTCACTACAAAGGCAGCCACGCACAAAGCCTCCGTGGGCGGATGGGCTTTGGCCAACTCTTGTTTTCTGGTGGATTGTGAAAGGGAAGCAGAAGGACCAGGGGAAGCTGAGACAGGGAGAAGCCAAAAAGCAGGAGGCGAGCAAAGGAGCCTTGCAAAAGTGAGAAGGCAAAGCTGGAGAGTACTTTTGGGCTGGGTGCTGGCTGAAAGGTGCTGAGACATGCACACTCGAAAGCCATCTTTTGGTCCTCACTGGGGCTGAGGAAACAGGGCTTGGTACCTTCTCTTGGGAAAACTCATGCAGTTCACCTTGAAATGATTCAGAGTGCCCCAAATTTGATTAAACCCCAAGATAAAAATGGGAAAAACAGCATCAGGGGTGGAACAGCCCCTGGGGTGAGTGTAAGCTCTCATCCTCACAAACCCATGCTGGAGCCAAGCCATGCCTGGCAGTGCCTGATGAGTTCAACATTGGCCAAAAGAAATTGAAGTGAGCCCAGAACCAGGTATAAGGACTTCATCGAAGTCCTCAAAGAGACTTCCTCAAAGGGATATAAGTAAGGCCAGGGCCAGCTCTACAACAGGGGAGGAAAATCAGTGAAGCAGCAGCTGGCACTTCCTAGACATAGCCAGGGATGACATCTCCGCATCAGCGACGGCAAAGGTTCTGCAGGCAGAGCAGCATGTCCCACAGCCAGCAGCCACTGCAGAATGGTGTAACAAAAAAGGTCTAGCACCAGGTCCTGACATCTCTCAAGGGCCTTCATGGGAAATCATCAGGGGAGCAGTTTCAAGACCCCAGAGTTTGCCAAGGAGCTTGGTATTTTGTCCTGAGGCAACCCACCAGAAGGGAAAGAGCTGTTTGTAGAAGAAGTGTGAGGTATCTTCTCAGCAGCTTTAAGTACAACTCTGCCTCTGATCCCTCAGGTGGGAAAAGGGAGCTCTAGCCTGGTTTATGCTGTTCACCTGTGCCTTAGAGTAATGCCTTTGGGGGTTGAAACAAGACTTGTTGGTAACAGTGCAAAAAAATTTGAAGAGGAAGGTACCTGCCAGGGAATGTCATGGAGAAAAAGCCCACAGAGATCAAGTGTACCACTGTGTAAGGACCACACTGCAAGCAGCCTCCCCCTCTGGGGCCAGGAGTTTTGCAGCACAAGGAATAACTTTCAGTCATGCTTTGAGACCCAGATACTGGGGGAAATCAGCTGCTAAAGCTCCAGAGGGTCTGACAAAGGCCAGGAACCTCTAGTCACAGTCACCCCTCAGGGTATGTAGTGGGAACCAGCTCAGGGACCCAAGGAGGACATCTGGATTTAGATACAGCTGATGTTTGAGATGGTCTCCGGTGAAGGATCTGACCCGACAAAATCACCTACAATCTGAGTAAACACAAACCTCAGAATGGCACAAAGGGAAATCCCTTGAGGTTCACCAGAAGCTGAGCAGGCATAGATGGAGAGGAGACAGAAAAGGTGGAAAAGGAAACAGCATCACATGAAAGGACTCTCATCTGCTGCCCAAGGAAGAAGGACCAGTTTCCTTCCCTAACAGTGGCTGTGGCAGGGTACTGGGGTTATAGCTCAGCAGAAATCCCCCCATGAAGGAGTGACTAAGAAGGATGAACAACACCATCCAAGGTGGCCCTGAGGCAAAATGTGGCATCTGGGGAAAAAAACGCTGACTCTTGAGCCTTCAATCCAAGCAGCAGCCACACCAGCTGACAGGACAGCTTGCTTTCCATGATCAGAGCTGCTCAGCCTGGCCTTACTTCCCAGGCACTGATGTTGGGAGAGCTCATCTCTGCCCTGCTTTCCTCCTGCCTTCCCTCACACATGGGCACGTGGAGCATCTCGAGCTCCTCCACACCTTGGGACAACCTCATGCTCAGTCACCTCTCTTTTGACAGAGCAGGAGCAGCAGATCAGAAGCAGACTCGGCACCTGCCGAGGGCTGACAGCTGCTTCTGTCACCTGCTCACACAAAATGCCAGCAGCACTGGGCTGGTCCCCTTTGGCCACCCACACCCAGGCCCCTTGGTCCCAACTGCAGGGAGATAGTGGGAAGTGAACGGTGACTCAGGCAGCCGGAGGTTCCTGGGGCTGACTCAAACCCTGGAGCAGGGAAGCTGGGGGATATTACTCGCATGAATGCCAGCGCTCACGGGTGGTGCTTTCAGCACTAACAACTGTCCCACCCTCCAGAAGGAAATTAAAAAATAAAGAATAAAAACGAATAATAAAAAAAACTCTGCTGGCTAGCTGGAAAACTCAAAACTTAGCACCTGCAGGCCAGACCTCCAGACGCAAACAGCTGTGCTGCTGATGCGATGACTGGGAATTGTGCTCCATGCATCCTAAGGTGCTGCCTGCCAGCAGGGAGGCATCAGGGATGCTGATGGGAAGGCAGACAGCGAGGTGGATGCTAGGGAGTTTCCTTGTACACAGCTGTGTTTCCCCTCTGCCACGCACTCCAGCCGGTCCCTCCTACCTCTTCCACAGCACAGGTATGGTTATCGCCCTATAACCGAGGGGATAAATCAATGAAAGGGATCAGGCAAAGCAGAGGGAGGTTCAGTGGAATGATCACAAGCCAAGGGAGAGTTAGGCTAGAGAGAGGGATTCCCCGATCAGTTTGGCTGGGGCAGCACAGAAACACAGGAGCCCCCACTGTGGGGACCCCAGACATCCTGGCACTGCCATCTGTTCCCAGCCCTTCCTAGCATCCCTGCACTGCCCTGCTGAGCTTGTACCCAGACACAAACGCTCATCCTGGCACAGCTGAATGAAGCACCACTGCAAGAGGTGACATCTGCCCCACTCTGTGCCTGTGTGCCAGTCTTCTCTGTCTCCCCAGCTTCTCCATCATAGGATCATTAAGTTTGGAAAAAACCTTTAAGGTCAAGTCCAACAGTTAACCCAGCACTGCCAAGCCCACAAATAAACCATGTCCCTAAGCACCACATCTACACATTTTTGAACACTTCCAGGGATGGTGATTCCACCGCTTCCCCGGGCAGCCTGTTCCAGTGCATGACAACTCTTTCAGAGAAGAAATTTTTCTTAATATCCAATATAAACGTCTCTTGGCACAATTTGAGGTCATTTCCTCTTGTCCCATCACTTGTTACTCAGGAGAAGAGACAGACAACCGCTACACCCTACTTCTAGGTAGTTGTGGAGAGCAATACGATCCCCCTGAGCCTCCTTTTCTCCAGGCTGAGCCCCCCACCCCGCTCCCTCAGCTGCTCCTCATAGGACTCGCTCATCCCTTGCCTGTTTCTTAGCAAGCGCTTGAGGGGGCATTTATGGGTAGAACAAGCCCCTGGGGCCGCCCCCTGCCCCGCAGCCGTTCCGCAGAGCCCTCGGGGCCGCAGCCCCGGGGATCGCACCGGGGCCGGGCCGTGAGTGCGGCGCGGCTGCCACCGTGCGGCCACCGCCCCGGGGACCCGCCTGGAGCCCCGGAAAGCCTTGGTGTGCCCGGAGCCCCGGGCAGGGGGGAC
>VZTF01006494.1:301414-329810 GCA_013397755.1 Cnemophilus loriae | reverse complement strand
ACAGAGGGGAGGGGATGGTTTAGGGTTTGGTCTCAAGGGAAAGAGGAATATTCCACGCCCGCGGTGCTGAGAACACGGGTGTGGGCGCAGGGTGTCACCTGCCAGAGAGGGAAGTCAGGGAGTCCCCCGTGCGGATGTTTGAGGAGGGTCGGGGGGTGTCGGGTCCCCATCCCTCCCTGTCGGGGTTTACCTGCGATGATGGCCGGGTTGTTCTGTCCGCCCTCCGCCTTCACCCACAGCTCCAGGGTGAACTCCTCCCGCGGGACTGCGGGCAGCGCCTCCGCCCGCGCCGCCAGCTGCTCCCGGCCGCCCGAGAAGTACAGGGCGGGCAGCGGCCGCTCCCGGGGAGGGTCCGGCACCTGCGGCTCCCGGCCCCGCCGCCTCTCCCCCCGGCTCCGGCCCTGGCCCCGGCCGTCCTCCTCTCCCCCCGGCTCTTCTCCTCCTCCCCTGGCTCCCCGCGGTCTCCGGCCCCGCGGGGATGCAGCTCCGAGCGCCCCGTGCGCGGCGGGACCCTGCGGGTACAGCCCGTAGGGGTGATGCGGGGGAGCGGCGCGGCGGCTCGGAGCCTCCATCCCGCACCCCGAGACCGGCGGGGGTTCCCCGCGGGCCAGGCTGAGCGCCGCCAGCAGCAGCGCGGCCAGGGGGGCTCCGCCGCGCAGCATCCTCCTTGGGAACGAAGTTTGGGGGCTGGGAGGTGGGGGGCGAGTTGCTCCAGGGGAAACGGGGTGTTCAGGGGGGCGGCGGGCGGCAGCGCCGGGGCACAGTCCCCCGCCCCCCGCCGCAGCCGCTGCCCCCAACTTTTCCCNTCCTGCGGGAGGAGGAGGAGGAGGAAGAGGAGGAGGAGAAGGAAGGCGAGAGCACCGCGGCGGGGACCCCCCTTCTGCCTGCAGCCGGGGTTCCCGGGGCACGGCGGACCCTGCGCGGCTCTCGGCGCTGCCCGGCTCTGCCTGCGGGAGCGGGGGATGCGTTAGTCGCCCTTATCTAGAAAGCCCCGAGGCGCTCCGCTCCCCCCCCACCCCCCCACCTCAAGGAGGGGTGTGGAGGGGGGGCTGCCCTTATTTAAAGATGATTATGTCCAATCTAATAAACCCCGAGCGGAGCATCGCCCTCCCTTCCCTCCGCCCTCCCGGGCGCTGCCCAGGATGCTGGCGGGGAGGGGATGCGGAGGAGACACAACCCTCCGGGCGTTGGGTCCCCTCCGCACCCCCTTCCCGCCCTCGGGGTTTTGGGACAGCACCTGCCCTGTCCCTGCCCGTGTTTTCTCCTGTTGTAGCTCCCACCTCCCCTCCATGCTCCATCTCCATCACCTAGGGGGGAGGAAAAGAAGCTGAAAGGAGGGGACGCCCTCCCTCAGCCCTGCCCCAGGCAAGGGGAGAGGTTGTCTTGGACTCAGGGTCCCTCCTCGGCAAGAGATTTTTCTGCTTTTTCTCTTTTTTATTTTTTTTTTCCTTTCCCAAACAATGACATGTGCAGAAAGGTGGGGTGGAGGTGCCTTATCTGAGCAAACCACATCCAAAAGCCAAAAAAACCCCTATGAATGCACCAAGGGAGTGGGCAGCAGTGTGAGAAGCATCTCATCCACCTTCTGCCAGAGGGTACAGCCCCAGCGCTGCTGGGGAGAGTTTCTCAAAGCATACAGGTGAGAAAACAAACCCCCAAAGTTTCCTCTTGGTTCCCAAGACTCCCTCACACCAGCACATGGCATGGGAGACTAGGAAAACTGCAGCAAGGAGATTCAGCGAGATGAGAAGTTGTTTTTATTCTTCCTTTTCATTATTATTATTTTATATATTATTTTTTTTCACTCCCAAACACTATCTGTGGCGGTCAGTCTGAAGCAGGGTTGCCAGCGAAAGCTGGGAGGCCCATTCCAGGGTACAGGCTTTCAAACCAGCAAGGCAGGAGGGAAGGGATTTAAGAATAAACGGCAGGAGCTGGCTGTGTGGGGTTGGGGTTGGGCAGTTTTTTTGTCTTCTCAGGGTGGGAGGGTGATGGGAATAAGGGTGGGGGACTGGTGCTTTTAGTCGGGGGGAGATAGAAAAATGCAGTGCTGGAAAAAGTTGAGGGTTAGGAGGGGTGAGCACAGTGCATCTCCAGCTGCCCGGGAAGGAGGAAGGTGGGTGTGAGCACTCAGAGAGGTGAGGGCATGGCAAGGCTGGGCTGGCGGTGTGTGAAGAGGAAGGGAGGACACAAGGGAGCGAACAAGGCCAGGCAGAGCAAGGATGGCTCATGCAAAGTTGTTCAAGCAACTCCCAAGGACATTGAGGGGGGTGAACCACATCCAAGCACAACACCAACACCCATTGCTTGCGGGGAGGTGGTGGGAAGAGGTCTGCAGCTCTCCTGCCTGCGCTGACTGACCCAGTGCCCATCCACTGGCAGTGGGGGCACAGACACAACCCAGCTCAGGGCTTGGCACTGGTGAGGTGGCCCAGCAAGTGTTGTCCTGGGGCCAACGCCAGCAAGCGCTGCTTACAGTGCGTATTCATTCAGGAATGAACCAGGCTCCTGATAGCTCTGTCTACCAGGGTCTGATAAGAGAGGATCCCACGGGATGGCTAATTTTGAATGGTGGTGACTTTATTAAGAGGCTATTTATCATCTTGCCACACAGCATTCTTCCCCAGGTACTCCAAAGAAGCAAGACCCTCAGCAACCTATGCTGCTATCCAAGAGGTTCGGCAGCACTGCCTCCTCAGGGACGGCCTAGCTGGGATGAATCCAGCATCAAAGCAATAAAACCCTCCAGAACTGCACCCAGGCAGGCACTCTATATATAGGCTCTGGCCTGGGCTAAGCAGTTCCCTAGACAGAATGACACCCACAAACAAATAGCTCTGCTGTCTGCAGGGTTGGGATGCACCAGGAGCTGCAAAACCCACCAAGGAGCCCACGTCCTGGGAGGAAGACGGGCAACAGCAGAGGAAGGCTCCCTGCCATGCCAAGTCCCTGTCTTCCCCTGCTCTGCCTGTCCAATTCTGAGTCTGTCTGGATTTAGGAACCACCGGAGTAGGAAGCTGAGACTATGAATCATCATCCCATGTTGGCTCCTGAGCACTCTCCACCCAGGCAGGTTCCCCTGGGAATCCCTGCCAAGGTAGGGCTGGTGAGGATGAGGATGGCAGGACAATGGGGGCACATCACTGGGCTGGCTCAGCATCTGGGGAACAGATGTGCTGGGATGCTGTTCCCATCCCAGCACCACTGTGGGCTACAGAGTACATCCCTGTCAGAAAAAAAAAAAAAAAAAAAAAAAAGAAAAGAAAAAATTTTAAAAAAAGCAATAATTGAAGACTGAGATGATTTCGCTGCCTATGAACCTGTGAAGAGAAAACTGGTCCTATGGATTAGGCAGGGATTCCAGGGTGACAGACTAGTGGCAACGTGCCCTCAGCATGTTTTCTGTCTCTCAGGGAAGCAGAGTGGGCATCTGTTAGAGATCCCAGTTAAGAGCCGGGCCTTCTTGGCTAAGGAATGCAACTGCCCTGGGATCTTCCACAGAGATGCTCCTCCTGGGCAGAGTCCCACTGCAGTTCAAATCTACTAATGATGTTCAGGAGTAAGTAAAAGGATGCTGGGCGGGAGAAAGGATGAGGGCATAGCGGTGTCAGAGGGTCGGTTTGGCAGGTTATTCCTCAACCTTTCCCCACTCGTTGTCCTTCCTGGCATGTCCCTGCCCTTTGGACACTCTGGGCTGTCAATCTCCGCAGTCAGGGTGATTTGGGGTAGGGACTGGATAAGACAGGCTGCCGATGCTGGGAAGGGGCAGGGGGCCAGGAGCCTCTGGAAGGAGGCAGGGGGAAGGGGGAGCCCCATCAAAGTGAGATGCTGAGCGAGGGCTCTGGGATGGTCCCAACACAGGAGTGAGGTACCCAGGGCTGGTTCAGCCCACACTGGGGGAAGGGGAAGAGCAGCTGTGGGGTGCACTATAGGGGGAATGGACAAGATGATCTTTAAAGAACCCTTCCAATCCAAACTATTCTATGATTCTAGGATTTTAGCTGGAGCAGAGGCCGAGCCTTGCTTTTCCCCACGCCTGTCAAAAACCATCAACAAAAGCCTTCCTCTCCCTCCACTCCTCCTCAGGAAAACACCAGTGATCTTGACATGGGAATAAAGGCTCTGGGAGAATCCAGCTTTTTTGTTCACGGCCAAGCAGCCAAATCCCACAAGCCTGAGACAGCAAGCCTCAGCAATCAAAGCCACGAGCGGCAGCCGACCCCGCTCAGGGCACAGCCCCAGCCCTCCCTCTTCTCCCTCCCCAGTTCTCCTGCTTTTCCCAAGCAGATTAGGAGCCTGTTCAAACACTCAGGACCCCCGGAGGTCAGAGACGCTGGCCTTCCGCACCAGAGGTTTGTTTGGGAACTCGCTGAGTTTCCTGCTTCTGGTAGGTCTGCAGATAAGCCCTGGTGTGCAGCCGCCGTCTGGTGCCAGTGCCGGTAGGAGTCCACAGTCACACACCGAAAATCCAGCAGCAAAAGCTCCAGAGCCATAGAATCAAAGGATCGCAGAATAGTTTGGGTTGGAAGGGACCGTAAAGATCATTTAGTTCCACTCTCTTGCCATGGACAAGGACACCTTCCACTATCCCAGGTTGCTCCAAGCCCTGTCCCACTCGGCCTTGGACACTACCAGGGATGGGGCAGCCACAGCTTCTCTGGGCAACCTGTGCCAGGGCCTCCCCACCCTCACAGAGAAGAATTTCTTCCTAATATCTAATCAAAACCTACCCTCTTTCACTTAAAAGTCATCTCCCCTTGTCCTATCACTGCAGGCCCTTGTCAAAAGTCCTGTCCCCTGTATATGCCTTGCAGATGGGGCACATCTGGTGAGGGATGAGAGACAACCACAGAGACCTCCCACGGGCACTCCCCTGGATTCTCCACAGCCTTGGAGGCTGGGTTCCCCTCATCCTGCAACACCCAGTAAGGTTTCGCTGCACTGTTCAGTCCCATGAATTTGGTGACAACAATTTCTCTGCTGAATTCAGCTGTACCTGCCTCAAGACTTTAACAAGCCACGTACACAGCCTCAACTCCTTTGGCAATGGAGCCAAGGAATGAATTTAAATAACAGCGAAGGATATGTCTGCAGCATCATCCTCACACCTCACACCTGCCTTCTCCCCTGTGCTCCGAGCCATGCAGCCTGTAGATTGCCCAGGGTAGCAGGAATGCAGGGAGTCCATGAAGGAAGCCAACTAGCCAGGCAGCCATTGAGGCATCAACTGAGGTGCTTGGAAGCCGGTTCGCTGCATCACCATCAGATGCAGCTATTTCAGAGCAGCCTTGGACACCATGCTGGAGCCCTGAGCTGCAGCAGAGCTGTGCTTTCGATGGCTCTTGCAAGCTTCCAGTAAAAACCATTTACTTCCAGTTGGGAGGTGAGGATGGTGAAGATGCTCAGCAGCTCACTCACATTTCTACATAGGGAAGACATTCCCTACACAACAGCCTCCAAAGATCTTCCTGAATCCCAAAGTTTTACACTTCACCAAGAACTTGCAGGTGCTAAATTAAGACCTGCTAGAGAACAGGGCATGACCTTTGCCAGACAGGGTGTCTCAGATATTGAAAATTATTCCAACTGCTGACAAAAGGCACGGACTTATCTGCCTTTACGTAATGTAGCTCTTCTAGCAGCCAAGGAGGAAAAGCATACATGAAAAAGCAGGCGGAAAATGGAATCAGCTCCTCACTTCCATTCTGCTACTGTCGTTGGGGAGTTTCTGCCCCATTAAGTCAGGATAGTCCAAGCACAGCTCTGCATCCCACCTCAGTGGGAAGCATTGCCAAGGGATGCCATGCAGCGCCTGTGCCTGCAGCAGAGGCAGGATCCCGGAGGAGCTGTGTGGGCACTGAAAGGTGGAGCATGTTGGTACAAACACAGCAGGGACCGGCTCAGACGTTCAAAATCCCACCCCAGCAGAGCCAAGTCTGCTGGCAGGAGCTCCAGGAGAGCACTGCTACGCTCATGGCAGCTCTGGTGGCCAGGTGGAATAATGACACACACTTGCTGCATTTTCATCGTCCGTGTGCCCACACCAACATCTGCTTGTTAATCCCTGTTGGAAATGCCGCTCACATGATAGCATCACTTCCTTAATCGAGCACGAATTCCCTTGCAGGAGAGTCAGAGCAATTACCTGTACAAAGCTCCACCACCTCCCGATAGCCTTCACCCTGCTCCTGCATTTTTAGAGACTTTCATGTGTCACCCAGACAGAAAAGCCATTTGCTAGAGCCAGTTGATAAGACATGAAGTGAACGCTTAATCTGGCACTTGTATCTGAAGGATGAGGGAAGGGAGAAATGGCTTGTGCCACCCCAGCGCAGATGCAAAGCTCAGCGGTTCCTCAAAATTCACATTTTAAGACTTCTCATCTGACCCCAGCCAGGGAACAGCTGCAGCAAGAAGAAAAGGAGCAGAAGGAAACGAGCACAGTGGCTGGGGTGGAGGCAAAGGGGCTGCATTTAACTTTGCTGTCCCTGTCCTCAAGGTAAAGCAGGATTTTTGGTACTGTGAATTAGAGGTGCCGCCTTGTTGTTGATCCAAAACTCACTGTCATTGGGACATCCTCTATCCTGCAGAGAACTTGCTTTGTCATTTGGCAGTGAGCAATAAAAAGAAGCATGAAAGAGTCAGACTCAGCTCTTAAAAGCTGGCCAGCAGGGTTTTAGGTATTTGGGGTTTGGACAAGTTCATCACAACAAGGAAACACCTCTGCCCTCCCCATTCATTTTTAGAAGAGCCAAATAAAAATAGACTTTCCAGAAAAGCCACAGACAGGGGAGAGAGGGGGATGGAGCCACGTGCCAGCTGCCAAGGAGGCTCACAGCCTCCAGCTCACAACTGTGCTGTGGCCCTGCACCGCCCAGGTCATTCATGTCCCACCTTGGGGCAGGTTGGAACCCTGGTTAAAATGTTCAAGAAAGGATGACCACATACACACACACGTTCTTCTCAAGCAGGAGAAAAAAGTGGCTATCCCAGGCTGGCAATATGACACCTCCTAGTTTTCACTGGACCAGGAAAAAGACCAAGAGATGAACTCTGGCACCACCCACTACCCAGCAAGTTTTCAGTTGCTTTTTAGTTTGGTTGTTGGATGTTGCCCACAGCGTGGTTTTGCACCTGCACTGTAGCAAGTGGCAGCAGCCCCAGCTGTGCACCCCCAGGCATCCTGGTACCTGTGAGTCCACACATGAAACAGGAGCTGGAGGCACCAAGAGCATTGGCTCCCTCCAGCCTTTCCAACCAGAGTGGGTACCTCCATTTCCCGTACGACTTGCACTGGGATCTGTCCTGCCACATTGTGCCCCCTGTGCCAGTTAGCTGAAGCGCTTGAACCTTTGGTTTTGTGCTCCTGAGCCCTTCAGGGTCTATATCAATGGTGTTGTGATGATGGTCCACCTCTGTGGACAACCTCAAGCACAGAGACACCTTCTAAGGATGTTTGGTGCTTTTCTCCTGAGATATTTGTGGTGTTTTTCACCCAATCTTAACCCCAGTGCCACCTGAAAACCTTCTCAATCCAGAGTGCTCACCACAGCTGTTGAGCAGAAGAGGGCAAAGCATGGCTGTGAAAGCCTTGGTCAGTACAAGATCTTGCTGGCAAGGACCATCCCTTCCACATCAGAACCTTCCTCGGTGCTAAAACCCATTGCATTTTTGTAGCCTGCTCTCACAGTCTTCATCTCGGCTCAGTCAGAGCTAATTAGCTGTTTTATCTTTATCCCTAGGTCAGGTTTTCCCCTCAACCATTTCTATGACTTCTCTTGGAGCTGTAGATGCATGAGTGATCCCTGGTTGAGGAGGGTTACTCAAAGCCATCTCTGATCTCCCTTTCCTGCCACTGGCAGAGCTGGCCAAGCAGCACTTCCAGCTTCTGCCAGCCTCACTGTGCTGTCAAGGAGCACAGGAAAAGAGCAGGAGTCTCAGTTTGGGGAGAGCCAGCAAAATCAGTAATCTATCACTTTGGATGCAAACCTACCGGGCAACATCTTTCCAGTTAAAGATGAAGAGGAGAGGCTGTTCCATGTCCTTCCTGTGCAACCTTCCAGATCCTCAGTCTGGAGAGTCTCCTGCAGCTCAATGTGGCCACGCAGACAAGATCTCACATTATCTCCTTCTTGCACCTTCTTCCACTGTGCCCACTGGTGCAGCTCTGCCACCATCACCTACAGCGATCCTTTCCCTCCTTGCCTTCTCTAGGGCCCTGGAGAGTCTGGAAACATGCCATGTTCCACACTGCTTCCCACCTAGGCCTGGAGGCACTAGGCCAAGCAGGAGGAGCTCCAAGGATGCAGCAGTCCCTTGAGCATTACCCATTGCCCAACGGGGTCTGTGCCTGCATGCTGCTCCTAGTCAGAGCACAGCCCTCCAGCATTGCCACCGGGGACTGTGGAGGAACGTGCTGCTCCACAGACTGAAGGCAGCTGAGAAGAAAGATAAAGCTGAAGCTTCATTTTGCTGGGATATTGGCACGCTGGCACTCTTAGTTCAAGCTGGTTTTCTGTGCAGAAAACCTCAGAGCAAACTCATCCAGCAAAATCCCTGAGTACAGAAAGAGTTGTCCCCATAAGAGGCTGTTTGGCAGCATTGCTGTCCCATGCTAGTTTGAGGGATTAAAACAAAAACACGCGTGCTGGTACAGAAGCCCTTCAGCATTGGCTGTATTTTTCCTGGGATTAAACCGTGCTGGGGAAAATGTGCTTTTCCAACCTGCTGCTGCCCCTGGGCTGAGAGGGGACCCTGGCTAGATGGGTTTTCCAGCTAACCCCCTGCCCTCGTAAGACTGATTTCCCCTGCCAGGCTGCCATAGCACCAGGAGGAGGAGGAGGCTGAAACGTGTCCGCACCCCACCACGAGGCCACCGTGAGCCCCGTGGGAGGTGGTGAAAGGCCGCATGGAGGGAACCCCTCCGACCGAGGCGGGCAGCGGTCCGGGCGCATCGCTCGCACCAAGCGCGCCAGCGCGGCGGGGACCCGGCACCCACCGGCCCCGGCGAAGGTGCTGCGGTTCTTGGTCTCCCCCCAGTGACCAGACCACATATGACAAAGCAGCAGGTCTGGCTCATGCTGGGGATTTCCATCCCCACGAGCAGAGCTCCTGGCTCCCAGAACGGACTGTATGATTACCAGGTAATTATACTAATCATTATTTCCCCGAATCTTCCCCACGAGCAAAGCCTTCTCGCTGGTGTGCAGGCTTGTGTTGCCACTTTTGGAAACAAGACCTTATTTCTCCCACACACCAGCACTTGAAATGTATATATTCATTCATTAAGGAGCACTGACACCACTGTGGCAAATGACCTGTCAACAGATTCACAGCAGGAAGTAAGTCACTGCCTCCGAGCCTGCGCTCTTAATGTAATTAAAGTCCTCTGTCTGGAATTCGTTGTTAATTAATATTCATGCTCTGTTCCCCATCTGCCATTCCATGTTACTGGATCCTTCTGAGATTGATCAGAGGGATATTAAGGCAAAAAGCAGACAGAGAAAGAGGGGTTGCCTGGTGGGAAGGGATTGAATCAGCTTTTGGTAGAGGAGCAGAATTGCCTCCAGGACCCCAACTGCTCCTGGAGAGAACGGCTGAAGCATCATCCTTGCTTGCTCCGTTGCTGAGGGCAAATAAAAGGGATAGTGAGAATGATGGATCGAAAGATAGACACCACTGGTTGGCTCCTGGAGTCTCTAAGAGCCTGCTTCAGCCCTCAGAGGGAGGTGAGAAGCATCTCTGGAGCTGGGTGCCGAGGATGAGCCAGCAGCTGGTGCTGTGAGCAAAGCCTAATTGAGATGAGTCTAATTGCCGGCCCTTGTGGTTTGGTCTGGGGGAGCAGCCATGGCAGCCCAGCCCCATGAACCAGACCCACAGCTCAGTTATTTGGGGGTGGAGGCTCAGAGGGAGTTCCCAATGAAGCCATACTCACCTGGGCACATGCAAGGAAGACACAGATGTGTGGGGTGTCAATGGACACCAAAAGATTTTCTCAACCTACTACAGGGCCTGTGAGGATATTTGCAGGGACACTGGCCAGCTTCTTAGTGTGGGCACAGCCCTTGCAGTGACAACACACCAGGTGCTCCTCTTACAGCAGGTCATGGGCTGTCCCTGGCCCTGGATGGGCACTGAGAGCTTGCCCCATCCCTGCACAGGCTGGATATCTCCTCCTATCTGATCCGCAGCCACTGTAGCATTTCCACAAGTGCTCAGCATGGATCCCAACACAATCAGACACCCATGAGAACAGCCACAACTCCTGTACCAAAAATATTCAAACCAGGCACACGCTGTCCACTGCTTTGGATGGGAAACCTGTCCCCATGTCATAGCCTGAGAGCCTAGTGGTTGCTATCCCACTGAGCATGTGGGCTGCTGTCAGTGCAGTGCTCAGCAGCATCAAGAGGCTGGGCTGGAGATGTAGTGGCCCTGGTAGTGGCACTGTAACACCCCACTGCCCCATCTCCAGGTGCTGGAGGTATGTCCCTCATATATCACCCCATCACCCCATACATAGATGCTGGAGATGCCAGAGCTGAGCATCCTTTGAAATTACGGGCACTTCATGTACTGCAAAGCCTCTTGAAGACCCCTCCTATTCCCAGGATAGCTGAGGGTCTGTGGTTGGTGCAGACAGCTGGAAGGCAGGTCTTGCAGTCATCCTCCCTCAGCAGGAGGGCACCGCCCCTCTTCCTTTTCTGGGCACCTCCTCTTCCCCCGGAAAGGTGTCACAGGGACAGGGTATCTCAGGATGGACGTTCCCAAAGAACCAGAGGGACTGGGGCTCCCAGCCAAGCTCCAAGCGACAGTGGCTCTGTCGCAGGAGCACTATGTGTGGGGTTTCCTCAATTAACAAAGTCTGTTTTGAATGGTTTTTAGATCCTTAAACACAATCATAGGGCTTAAATTGGATGCACCCTGCTCTGAAAGCTGAGTCCTGCTGGTACCTCCTGTTTATATATGAACAATCAAAGTGATTTATTCATCTGCCTAAAGCATGGTTGCTCTTTGGCCATCCATCCATTATCCTTATCTATCTGTCCTAGTTAGGAGCTGAGCAATCCATCTTACCCACCCTAATGTATGCCAAAAGGCTCCACATCCAACAGGGCTCTGCCAGAGCAGACGACACAGGCCTGGTTTTCAGCAGCGTTAACACAATTCCATTGACGTCAACCGGAGCCACTTGTCGTCACCCTCCTAGAAAATTAGAGCCTGGGATGGGCAGAACCAAGGTGGGCACTGAAGGGATTTGCAGTTGTAATCAGGACTGGATGTGCCACCGAGCTTGCCATGGAGCGCGTGGACCCTGTGCCCTCAGTGTGCAAAGAGCCCACTTAACCCAGAGAACTGCTTGATTCTCCTGATCAAATTGCAAAAGGGGACCAGTGGTGTGGTCCTGGGGCACCATCTTCTCATCTGTGATGAAAAGATCACACTGCTCCTGTGCCACGTGGGTAACGAACAGTGGCAGCTGCACCCTGGGTCCCCACTGTCCCTGCCTGGGATGTTGCAGAGGGGCTCAGGGCTTGTCTCAGGTAATAGCAGGGTGCTGCCCTCCTGCCTCATGGGGAAGAGAGGTTCCACACCTTGTAGAAAGTGTAGCACCATGAGGATGTTACAGCCCTGGAAGTGTTCAAGGCCAGGTTGGACGGGGCTAGACACTTTCCAGCACTAGAGGAAAGTGTCCCTGCCCACAGCAGGGGCGTTGTAACAAGATGGTCTTTAAAGGGTTCTTTAAAACCAAACCAATCTGCGATTCTATGATCTACGGCCATCAGAAGTTTGCTCAGAAAATGTGTTGCCACCTCTCTTCTCATCTTTCCTCGGGGACAAACAGTTGTGATAAGCTGAAGCTTCTTATATGCAGCAGGCAGGTGCCCAGCAAGGAGAAGTGGGATTCATGCTCTCTGTCCCACTGTCTGTTGCCATGCTGGGTTCTGTGGGGACTGTTCAATCCCACAGCCATGGACCGGAGAGTGCTGAGACTCAGTCATGCAGGAGACATGGAGGATCTCCACCCTGCAGAAGATGTGGCTCAGGGAGGATGGCACTGGGGCTGCACATCATGTAGTGGGCACCTCTTGGTCAGTGGGTTGTGTGACCACTACCGAAATTATAACTAAGAAAAATAATTCTAAAAGCTTAAATAAGCTGCAAAAGGCACAGTGTCCCTCTAAGGAAACCAGGAAGGGTTTGCAGCTGCCATCAAGAGGGTCCTCTCTCGCCAAATTTCACCTCCTCGGGTGAAGCACAGGCTGAAAGGGTTTTCCCAGGGAGATTCAGGAAGAGAGTTTGGCCACAGGCAAACCAAATGGCTTTCCCATGTCTTTTCTGTTTGAAAAAACTGACCCAGTTTGGCTGAAATTTTTCACAGAAATTCAGGTTGAGGCAAATCCCTGAGAAACAATTTCTGCCTAAATGTGTTTTGGCATTGTTCTAAGTAATGGGAGACAGGGCTCAATAATGGGAAGTATTGGGCAATCTCAGTACCAAGCAATGTTATCTGCTCTGTATACAATAAAACAATCAAATCTCGTTAATTTGCCCTCTCTGCCTTTGAAGAGGATTTCTAGACTGGGGGGTAGGGGAGAGAGAGAAGACAAAAAAAAAGAGAAGAAAGCAATGGAATTAGCCAACTTCCTCCAGACTTGAATCACTCTAGATCTGTGAGACGGCACCTGGCAGAGCAAGGAGAGGTGTTAAAGGCTGTGGTTATGAGACCTCTGAGCTCATCTAATAAACAAGGAAAATGTTCCTGCCACTGCCATCTCTGAGCAGGGCCTTGAAAGACTGGGTAACATAAGAGGAAGTTCCTGGGTCATGGAGGACAAGCACAGGGTAGTAGGAGTAGGGCAGCAGCACTTCCAGAAAACAGTCCTGGAGAGGGAAAATCAGGTGTTTTCACAGTATTTGAGACCATTTCCATCTGTGCAGAGTGGGCAAGCAATGCTTATGTCGGGATTCTCCATTGCATTGGTGAATGTGGTTTGCAGCCTGCCTGAAAGCAGGACACCCACAAATTTTTGTGGAAGTGCTCATTTTGGAAAGATTTCCAGCCTGAGGAATTCGTGGTTTGGAACATCTAGAGAAGCTGTAGGTAAGCACCTAAAATTTGGGGAACCAAGGCAGACCCAGACCCTTCAGACCAGTGCCTACAACTGGGTACCAGGCAGCACAACTTGTGTCCCCACTCCTGCAGCCAACTTGGTAGGTTTAAGTGGGGTGAAATGACCTCCCTAACCATGCACCTTCTTCGATGTCACCATCGTTGGATGGAGACACAGGTACTGAGCATCACGGCTGCTGCACTCGTGCAGTCTGACCCACTGAGCCACCAAGATGTTTTGAGCCATGACTGGCTGTCTTCTGGAAATTCCTGGGTAGATTGTGCCAAAAGATCACCCAGGTTCAACAAATTTAGCTTGCTATAGTGTCAGATGACTCTGTCCACAAGCCAGGTTGATTTCATAGCTGCTATAAAGCAAGGACAATAACCACACGCTTGGAGAGAAACCCATGAGCCAAAAAGGTGGTTTTGTGCAAAGAAACACCTTTCACTGAGCATAAGTCAAGCAATGAAATATTCATAGGACACTAAAGCAGTGGGCTCCCTGGCTGCCTCCTTATGGGAATCCAATAATACTGGAGACAGCCTTAATTCAATATTCAAAAAGCCTCTTTCTCGTTCCCTCTCTTTCCATCTTCTCGATGTCTCTTTGGGTTCAGAGACCTTTCGGAAACTTCAGTTTTATATGCTGGATGCATTAGTGGAGAGAGAATGGTGGAGAGGAGGAATGGGGGGAGAAGGAGTGGGAGCACAAAGATGGGGATCACACACAGGACAACTGGGGATTTCTGGTCCCCAGGCAGCCTGAGGATGCTTGGCTGCAGGATCTGAGGCAGCTCTTCCCAAAGGTACGTCTGCATGGCCTTTCTGGGGCAAGGCCCACACTTGTGCCCAGACATGGCTGGTTAGGAGTCAGCTCTGGTCCAAGAGCTGTGTAACCGTGGTTGTGTGGTCCTGTGTTCCCACAGACAGTCTCACTGCAAACAGGCTGCCTGCTCAGCTGCAGTGGGTGTCAGCAGGGCTGAGACCATTTTTGGTTCAGCATCTATTCTGCAAAAAGAAATCACTGAAGAAGGAGCCTTTGTCCACCAGGACGGACTGAAAATTGGGATAGCTGAGCCCAGGTGCTCACAGGGATAAAGCCCTGAAGACCCAATGACGTGGCTGCTGTTCACATCGACAGTCAACATCAGTCAGGGTGAGGACGTGGATGCTGGCAGGGCTTGAATGAGCCATTTGGGTGCTTCCCAGTTGTTGCTGATGCTACAACTCTTGATCCCTGACCTGGAAGAGCAACACTGACACCCTCCTCCCCATTTCAGAAGGAGGCAGAGGTCATGTTTTGGGTGGAATTGCACTGAGCTAACCTCCAGAAGTCAATACTGACACACAGCTACTCCGTGCCAGGAGATGGGCACTGTTTCATGCTGCAACCAGGTGGGAGAGAGCTGTAGCTCTGCTGGTAGGACCTTTCTTCCAGTGTAGGACCTTTCTTCCAGTGTAGGAAGGGACAATACTCAGGGTTGTGACCAAAAGCACCTCCAGCCATTGAGGGTCCAGGGAATTGCTTGCTGCCCCTCCAAATACAAAAATAGTGGGCAGTAAAGGATATGACCAGTGAGACATGGCTTTCCACACCATCCATGGACACCACGGGGGCTGGATGCTGTAGATGCTGAAGCTTCACACACTTCAGACAAATTCAGGGAAGAAAGTCCCCCATTTGTCATCTGTAGCTTTGAATGACAATGCTCTATACATGTTGCAGCAAAGTGAATATTTAGAAGAGCAACAGCTTTTCCAAGCACTTAGCAGAGTATTCCCCCCCTCCCCGCCCGCCCAGAATTCTTTCCCGGAGAGTATTTAAAATCCAGTTATTTACTCCACAATGAACTGGTTATTTGGTTTCTTCTGGCATGTCCCAGTCACGAATGCCCTCGAGCAGATCAGTTTCAACCTTCAGAAAACCTTTCTATTAGCATTTGATCTCATCAAGCTCTTTTTATAGCCACTCTTACAGCTAAGTGGGAGCTGCTCGATGGTTACCTGCCATGATGGAGCTTGCAGACAGAGGCCAGATAGCAGGGACATGGTACAGTCCCCATGCAGGAGGCTCCAGAGCAGCAATGATGGTACAAACAATTCACAAAAATAATGAGAAATGAACAAAAGCCAGGTTCGTGCTCATGTGCTGGGGTGAGGATGGAGAGTTCCGTACTGCTCTGAGCTGCTTCCCATCTCCAAGGCAAAGCAGGAGCCCTCTGGGGAAAAGAAGGGTGCTCATCCTGCTGGTACCATCACCCTGGACTGGAGGCTGTGCTGGTGCACCCCACAGTAGAAGAGCGTGAGCAGGATGCCTGCAAGTCCTTTTGCACCTTCTTCAAGAGCCTGGCACTAATGAGGCCCCGGCCAAACTCCATCAGGAACCTGACATGCTGTCTCCCCTTACTATGCTTTCCATGGCAGAAAAGAGATTTCTTTCTCTCTTCCTTGTTCTAGCATCTCCAGGCCTGATGCTGATCATGCAAACACAGTGCAGACACTCTTTCTCCTTGCTGGTCTTTTATAGATTCTGGTTGCAGCTATACTTGCAATTATTTTAAGACTTTCTGGCAAAGAACCAGTCCCACAGATTATTGTTTTTGAGTGCATTTCCCTGGACATTTGGAGCCAGTGCAGGTCTCCTGTTGGGATCTCAGGAAGCTTTGTCACTTGACTCTTTGCTGGTTCTCCAGCTGCATCCAAGCCCTGTCACCCCATAACACTCACTTCCTGCCCCATCTGCCAATGCCTTGGGGGCACCCTCTCCCCTTTGTGACTTCAAGCCAGGTGGAACAGCTGGACTACATCTCCTAAGGGGAACGGGAACTTTCTGCTTCTGGAACACTGGGCACTGCCTGGCATCACCTGCTCCACGAAGAGGAGCAAAGGTATGGTGCACCCAAAGGATGCTCCCAAAAGGCACTGCTGATTCACTGTCAAACAGGGATTTGATAGTGTCAGGCTCAAATTCTTCCCTATCTGATGTAGAATCTCGGATACAGCATGGCAAACCACAACCCTGACACAGATACAGCTGTAATGCCATAACATTGCTGTGCATCTGGGCTGGAGAGGTGAGGCAGGTGTTTTATCCCATGGCAATGTCTTCCTGGAGTAGGTATTTACCTACTAGAAAACTAGCTGGTTTGTGGTGAACAGAGATGACAGTGCTTGGTTTTCTCCAGGTTTTGAGTCTTATACTTTAACTCCCAGTTTCAGAGGTCCAAACTAGGCTTTTTCCAGTGTATGCAGTATTGTTCCATGATGACTCTTGGTGAACACCAGGATATAGTTGATGGATCTTGCAGACTACACTGGGAACAGAAAGCAGAGACATGCACTGATGCTTCAGGTGAGAAAGTAGGTTATAAAGCACATCCAAACAAGGTTACATGGGAGATGTGTGGCAGAACAGGGACGGGAAATGGGGTCTACAGTTACATCCCCCTCATCTCAATCCCTTTCTTCTCAAAGATAGCTTGAAAGATCCCTCTTTGCCCAAAGCTGAAGATCCCTCTTTGCCCTTCGCTTAGAGGAAAGTGTTGAGCGAAGGACAAGCTCTGCCCCGTGCAGCAATGGGTGTTGGAGGTATCCCCACAATCCCATCTGCTCCGAGTTTCTCCCTTGATGAACCCCCCGAGGAGGTCGGGTCACCCACAGACCCATAAGCCTTCCAAGAAGACCTCTGTGAGGAATAATGCAGCTGATGGATGCAGGCTGTCTGCATGAATCATCTGCCAGTAGGTCACGAATTACTCAGACGTGTCTGTTATCCCGAATTATTCCCTGATTCATGTGGCAGCTTACGCAGGAGTTCCTTGATTAGATTGATCAATATTGAATGCCTTGGCTTGTTGGCCTGACCTTCTCATCCATGTAAGCCTCCAGGCCATAAACCATTCTTATCCAAAATCTTGACCTCATGTTTAATTTTATCACCGTTGACGTTAACGGAGGTTAGTTAGGCTTGAGCACGAACTGGAAGTTAAGCTTTCCTGTACCAGGGCCTCCATGCATTTCCCAGCCCTGACTGATGACCTGAATTCAAGGATGCCTTTTCCCTGGCTTCAACAGGCTTCAGCTTGGCACACGCATAATTCCTGGAATCAGTTCTCCACCACTGATGATGAATCAATCATTTGCTTTCTGAACGTGTTCCACAGAATTCCCTCAGCCTTCAACATGCTGGCAGGCTTTCCCACCACAAAATTAGTTGGCTCTATAGCTTTTGGGATAGTGAGCACCCCCATGTATGGTTCCTGTCTGGAAGCAAACGGATTTAAACATTTGAACTTTTGTGGGATGATCTTTTTCAGCAGGCCTCAGACTTGGTGAGAGCCAGACTCAACAAAAAAGGGTTGGTGGGCAGAGGATGGTTGAGGAGAAGGAATGGTGCATAGGGTTGATATATTGACATCAGTCAGCCTGGTGCAGTCTAGAGAGGGCTTTTACAGGTTCAGCAGAGCCCTGGGTACCAGACCTCACCTGAGTGGTTTGATGGAAAATCCCTGTGATGCTCGAGTTGAATGCATCTCACATCACATATCTGTAAGATTGGTTGGTTTGCTTTGTTGTGTAAAGCCGGAAAATCATCCAGGATCTCTCTCTGGTGAGTGAAAAGACAAGCTATAGTTCAATCCAGGAGTTGATTTATCCCAGGTATTTGGGACAACTGGCACAGATGGGATGGATAACTCACACACAGCTGCTCATTCAGTCCTTTGGTCATTGAGGGATATTAGACAATAGCTTTTGCTGCAATAACTAGCTTTTGGATGGCTGAAGCTAGACAAAATGAATCCTACCTCTTGGCGCCCACCTGCACCTTGCAGATCTCTCCCACTGTCTGAACATCCCATTCTCCAGGCTCCACTTCCACACATTATCCCCCACAGCTGCTGCATAAGGAAGGCTGCACCTTCACAGCCAGCAGTGGGAGAGGAACAGGCAGGGCACCCCAGTCCACAGGGCAAACCTTATTTGGCCTTTCCCATAGAGGATCCTTCTGCCAGGAACAGGGGCTACCCACAATATCTCCTTGTGCTTCACTAATTTTACTGGCAGAAAGCTGTTTCCTCCATTCTTCATAACTCTTTTGCTGCAGTTTAAGCCAATCGCTTCTCACCTTTTCCTCAAGAGACAGTTTTTTTTTCCTTTTGGGGTGGTTTTGGATATATTTGGAGCCTGTTTCTACATCCTCTCCTCAGTCTTCTCTGCTCGTGGTAAACTGGCCCAGCTCCCTGGTCTCCCCATGCTGGCTAGTTTTTCCACACTCACACAGTAAGTTTCCGGTATTTGTGAGGCCACTGAAAACCAAGATTCATCCATCTCTACAAGCTGCTTGTCAGCATCCAGCAAAAGAGCCCCAAGTCAGACTGAGAGCAGCCTTGTAGAGAAGGACTTGGGGATAGCAGTGGGTGATGTGCACTCACAGCCTCCCCTTTGAGGAAAGGCTGAGAGAATTGGGGCTGCTCAGCCTGACAAAGAAACTCCAGGGAGATCTTATTGCAGCTTTTCAATATCTAAAGGAGGCCTATAGGAAAATGGAGACTTTTTACCAGACCATGTCATGGTACAACAAGCGGGAATGGCTTCCAAGTGACAGAGGGCAGGTTTGATCAGATATTAGGAAGAAATTCTTAACTGTGAGGTGATGAGGCCCTGACACAGGTTGCCCAGAGAAGCCATGAATGAACACTGCCCCATCCCTGGAAGTGTTCAAGGCCAGGTTGGATGGGGCTTGGAGCAATCCAGTCTAAGGTGTCCCTGCCTATGGCAAGGGTTTGGAATGAGACGATCTTTAAGGTCCCTTCCAAGCTAAACCATTCTGTGATCCTCAGACCATGATGTGGACTTTAGAAAGCTGTCCCTGCTTTCCTAGAGACACACAGCTCCAAAGCCTGGTAGGGAAGTTCAGTGGGGCAGGGGATCCCCAGAACCTCTGGCAATCACATCACACCAGCTTGAGTGCCAAAAATGGGGCTGGGGGAAGCTGAAGTCTGAACACTGGCCCAGTGTGTGGGTGCTTATGTATTGGCATAACAGAGAACACATTTCCAAAAAGGAATAAATCATTTTTGCCAATAAGTTTAATTGTTGAACACTGTCTTTCTTCAAACTATTCATGAACAGATGACAACTTTCTCTAATGATTAGTCCTAATTATTCACTCCATCTCTCCTATTAATAACATGCAGGCAGCAGATTGACAGTAAACAGCTCCATGCAATTATTTTGCTTAGTGAAGTTTGAAACAGAAGCAGTGCCAGGTATTTCTGATGGGGCACAGATTGCATGGCACATCCCTGCCTAGCCACCACGTGGCTATGAAATTGTAGAACCACATTTCTGGTGTGAATGCCCCCATTTGCAAAAGGAACACGTGCCAAAAAGCTGCTGGTTCCCAGGCTCAAAGGCATTTGTTTGAATATCATTGAACAGTGAATACAAAGAAGGACCAAAGCAAATATATTTTACAGAGCTCAATAAATCACCAGCCTCAGCTTTGCAGGAAACAGCTTCCTCTAGGTCCACAGTGTATCTGTGTATTGACAATGAGAAAATTTCCCACCTGAAACTAGGAATGATTTATTGCAAGGGTACATGTGGAGTTTCCAATATTTAATTAGTATGACATCATTTAGCTACATCACATTGGTTTCCTCCATTCGCACCATGATCTAAACACAATAAGGCACCTGAGCTGTATTTGCAATCCTCTGCCTTTCTTTGCTTGTTTCCTGGGCAAAGATCCTGGACAACACCAAACCATCAGTAAGTTCCTTAAAGCTTAATGGTTTTAAGGGCATTTGAGGCTGTAGCCCTAGATTTCACCTTAGCACGAAATAGAAATAGGAATCTCCTTTATGCACATAGAGACCTAAATTTAAAGCCTTAAGGCAGGCAAAAATTGACTGCTCCCAAGCACGCACTCATCCCCTGGAAGCAGCAGCTGCGACATTAACTCCGGACAAAAATCCCTGCAAGAGGAAACGTATTGACTTCTGATGGGGAGAGCTCCTGTCTTGGTTTTAAATTCACTCAAGATGCAGAGTTTATTCAATTATCAGCTGTCTTTAAACTGGAATGTGGCTTCACTCCAAATATCAACTGGGCAGGGGAGATGATGACAACCAGGTTAACCCTTTGTTTACCTTTCAGCTAGACTGAGGGTGGGCAGCAGGATGGCACTGAGTGATTTGGCATACATCCACCATGCATCTCCAAGGTTAAAGCTTTTGGCTCAATCCCTCACACACAGAATGGGATTTGACACTGGCTATGCCTAGGAGGACAGGTGGAAAAAAAATCCATGTGGTGTGGTACCCAATGGGAGGATGCTCTGTTCACAAGCCCCTTTTTGTAAGGAGACCCCATGCAGTACAAAGGACTCTCTGTCCTCAGGGGAGACCCAGGGCTGTAAAAACAAAGAGAGACACCGGGAAAGCGTCTGGTTCATTGTTCCCCTCTGAAAAGCCCTCCAGCTTTTTAAAGGAAGTCTCTGGCTATGAGGGGGGTGTGGATTAAGACTGAGATTCATTGGAAGAGGCAAAGGGGAGAGCTGGCAAGATTTAAATCCTCTCTAAATGCCTTGGGAAGCATGGAGGGTTTTGGGCTGGCAGCCGGGCCCACATGCCAGCAGATGGGGCTCCTGGGAGAGGTCAGAGCTGCAGCAGTATAGAACTCCTCTAGGATGCATCTGAAACCCTTGAGGGGCACCACCCACATAGAGGTTACTTTAATGCCACCGGTTTTGCTGGGGCTGTACAGCCACACTCACCAGTGGCTATGGAGACCAGCAAGATGCTGGATAGAAAGCAAGAACCAACCAGTACAGTAGTTTGTGTGCTGCTCAGAGTCTATGTTCAGCCATAAATACAAATTCTGCTGGAGTAGGAAGGTTATACTGTGTTTGGGATGTTAAAGCCCAAACCTGCTGATTTCTGGGAATCCCTTCTGTGTTACACTGCTCTGACTCAAAGCTCTCAGCACCATCCTTGCCTCTTGCTGCTGGCTGGGATGCTCCTGCAAAGCAAGATTTGCTCTCGAGGGAACCGGGGAGCAGAGCCCTTCCCGGCAGCAGGCAGAGATGGGAAGCTGCATCTGTCCCCTGCGAGAAGGACGGTAAATGGCCTCTTGCCTTTGTCATTACCTCGCAGAGACGAGTCTGGGAAGCAGCAGGCTGCAATAACCGGGTACGGAGCATCTTCACCTGGGCTGCGTTTGCCCTCTGATGGCAAGTGCTGGTACTGAGAAGCAGCAGCTCTCAAAATCACATCTTCCCTACTCCAGCTAATCGTCCCGATGCTAAACCAGCATGTTAAGAGTGCTGCTGCCATGAAGGCACCCTCAGCTCCTGGGCTGAAGATTTTGCCAGTGAGGGCAGCTTCTCCTTGGCCAAACTGTGCCCTGCCTTACACAGGGCAGGGCAGGGCAGGGGTGGTAGAGGCCAACTGAGGCAGTGCAGGGATGCTACAGCAGCTCAAAGGGGATAACAAGGCCACAGAAAATTTTTTTATGGACTAGTTTAAAAAAGAAACAGAGAAACAAAGCAAAATAAACTCCTATGAAGACAGGCTGGGAGAACTGGGGGTGTTCAGCCTGAAGAAGAGAAAACTTCAGAAAGACCCTAGAGCCCCTTCCAGTGTCTAAAGGGGCTCCAGGAGAGCTGGAGAAGGACTTTGGAAAAGAGCCTGGAGTGGCAGGGCAAGTGGGAATGGCTTCACACTGACAGAGGGCAGGGTTAAATGGGATATTGGGAAGAAATTGTTCCCTTTGAGGATGGTGACACACTAGAACAGGTTGCCCAGAGAAGCTGTGGTTGCCCCATCCCTGTAAGTGTTTAAAGCCAGGTTGGACGAGGCTTGGAGGAACCTTATCTAATAAAAGTTGTCCCTGCCCCTGGCCAGGAGTTAAAACAAGATAACCTTTAAGGTCCCCTTACACCCAAACCATTCTAAGATTTTGACTTTCTACAGCCATCTACAGCTTACCCCAAACTAACAACTGACTCTTTTGGGGGGGGTTCTTGCAGCACTAAGCCCTGTCACAGGCCATCCACCCAGCCTAGCAAAGAGACAGCAGGCAGGGAAAGCAGCCAAGGAGCTGAGGGCTGCCCCATGCAGGGGACAAGCCAGGAGCCCAGGGTAACCCCAGCACAGCAGGGCAGTCATCAAGAAGGGTCCAGCCTGAGCACAGCAGGGACAGCTAGATGCTGGTAACAGGTCCACCAGTCCTCAGACATAGCAGAGGAGTCAGGTCCTAGGCCCATCCAGAGGCAGCAGCAGATGAAGCAGGACTGGAAAGTAGCTACCTATAGCAGAGCTACCACATCCCACACAGAGAAAGGGTTAGGCATCCCCACCCAACATCCTAAGCAAGGAGAGGAGACCTGGGACGACCTTAAGTATAGTGCCTGGGCCAACTGCCCGAGGGTGTGTGGGTGGAGATCCCAGATGAGGCTGCTCAAGGCAATCAACACTTCTTGGTGCCCCCAGGGTCCTGACATCTGGCATGATGCTGCCTCTCCTCTATTTCTCTGCTGAAAGTAAGAAGCTGTGGTTGCCCCAAGCCTGGGAGTGTTCAAGGCCAGACTGGATGGAGCTTGGAGTAACCTGGTCTGGTAGAAGGTGTCCCTGCCCATGGAAAGGGAGACTGGATGGTCATTAAAATCCATTCCAACACAAACCATTCTGCAGATCTATGACTTTTGCCTTCCATAATAATAAAGAAGAGAGTTTTCAGAGATAGCAGCATGGTAGAATGTTGAAAGACCCAAATGCAGTCCATTAAATAAACTTGTTTCATACTGTAAGGGCACATACCTACATCAATATCATCATACTTTTTGGGAGAGAAATCAGCCTAGACATAGATAGATACCAAAATCGTCTTTATTAAAATGATTATTACAGTTAGACAAGAAGTTAATTTGGTCGTGGTTGTATTTAGACATGGTGTATTAGCTGAGTGAGAGTGACAACAGGGACTGAGTTTGGCCAGATTTGGGGGGTGTCAATGGCAGCAGGTAAGGAACAGCTGAGTCTTGCAGCTGCACTGCATGAGAACCAGAGAGTTTGGCAGAGCTTCAGCATCCCGAGCCAGACCTGGGATTGCACAAACTGAGTCTGAGTCAAGCCTGTGTGTGTGAGAAACCATCGCTATCCATGCTTACATGGAGCAGAGGGTTTAGTTAATATTTGCCTAGAAAACCTACTCTTAATACAAGGTCAAACACTCTTGGAGCAAAAGGACGTGCTGTAAGGGGACCTTTACTCTGCCCCCGGACACATGCGTTACAATGTGGTGTCTAATAATAAGATAGTATCATCATTGTTTTTCCCATGTAAAGGGAATTTCATAATTTTGAGCAGTGAATCAGGTATTTCTGCCGCTGTAGGTCAGGCTCCTCTCTAGCTTTGCTTCAGCACACACATGTTAAGACAGCAGTTCCATGGACATTTTCTCTTCGGGTCTCTGTAGAGCCTGGAAACTTTGAAGACAGTATTTCAGTATCACAGAAGAATCACCAAGTTATTTTAACCTCATTTAAGTTCAATCAACTCGAATTTCTCTTCAGAAGACCAGAATGATGTAGCTGTTTGCAGCGCAAAGATGAGTCCTTTACCATATACCTCTTTCTTTTTTTTTTTTTTTTGCTTTAAAAGATCTGACCTTTTTAAACACAGCAATAAATTTAAATATTTTATTTTTGCTGATTCTTTGTTTCTGAAAGGGGTTAAACCATTTTTGCTTAGAATCCCTTTGTCAGCTTGGAGCTATCCTAAGGTTGAGGCATCAAATTTCATGTTGCCAGCAGCAAAGGTGTTGTTGTAAAGCACTGATGAAATCTTTTTTTTAAGAACTCTGTATAATCTTAAATAGAGTAGATGTCTCTAAGCATCCTCCTTCCTAGCACTGCTTGCTTTTGCACTACTAAACTAGAAAAGAAGTTAAAAAAACAACCAACCAACTCAGTCCCCCACAGTTCCTGTTGTTCTCATGTCCCAAGCAGCCTGAGTTAACCTAAATTGTATATTTTACAAAGAAAATAATCTTTTACAGTCAAGTTTCAGGTGAGGACCAGACACGTACCTGAGTTTCTATATGTGCAATTAGTTCCTACCCCTGTATCAAAGCGTGGTCATTAAGTGCATCATCAGGGCTCTTCACTGTGGAGGAGATGTCTGCTGTGGGCAGGGAATACTGGGAATACTGAGCTGTGTCCCTCCATCCCCTCCAGATCCCCACATCTCTTGTGCCTGACTGCAGGAGTTGAAATTCAGAGATGTGTCCTGGTTTCTCCCAGTAAACTAGGGAAGGAGGTACCTGATGGGTAGGAACTAGGTCTCCTGAATGGCTTTGCTGCAGGTTCACTCCAGAAGTTGCTGACAGCCTAATTTTCAGATTTATGGAGCATTAAGAAATCCCATTGACTCTGTACCCAGGTGATGAATCTGTCTACGCTTCATTTTTCTCAGCTATAAAATGAGAGAAATGGCATTTCTATCACCGACTAGCCGAGAGGTTAATGCAATGATTATTAATAAAGTTCTCTAATAACCTCTGGAGCAGCAATTCCCAAGCCAGGATGGCAGTTCCTAGCAGGGTTTGCTGAGCTCCTGAATGGACTAACGGACCCAGTGGAAATTAGGTGGCAGCAGCAGGCTCAGAAACGGAAGTAGAAGCAATTTTCCTAATGAGTCATCAACAGTCCGGAACGGAGCCTGGAGCCTGGGAGGTGACTGTCACTTCCCCCAGACATGTGGCCCATGGATCACTCTTTTGGGAAGAAGTCTCAGTCTCAGTCTCCCTGCAAGACGATGCATGCAGAGCGTCCTTAATGATTTCCGTGGCTGTGCTGCCACTGGACATCATGGCTGCAGCTGCATGTTGCACAGGTAAATGGAGCTGCCTCTGTAGATGTCACAAACTCGGGGGTTGTATTAAGTAGGGTTTATGTACCCAAAAGAGCAGAATCTTACACTGCTATTAAAGTTCATTCATCTACAGACAGTACTTGTCTTCTCCTTCCTTTAATGCCATGGGTAGTGTGTCTTCCCTCTTTGCACAGGATCAGAACTAATACTTTGCTGGGACATGGTCAGTGACTGGCTTCAGAGGCTAAAAAATACAGAAAAGTAAGAGCAGATTCCTACAGTCAGTCTCACAAAATGTACATCTGCCAGAAATACCACTTTCTTTGTGCAAAATAACCACCAAGGACTGTAGCTGGAGACAGCTTATCCCAAAGAAACGGATTTGTTTGCAGCCTAAGTCTCAGGCCACTCGGGAACGGGTGATGTTTGCTTTCCTTGCTTGATCCACACACCTCTGAAGGCAGATAGACACATCTCCATTGAGAGTAAGTGAGGAAACCCAGGCAATCCTCTGGAAGCAGGACCCTATGAAGAGTGTGCTACACGAGGGTGCAGGTGTCCCCACACCAAGACTTTCCCCTCTGTCCCGAGGCCATCATGAGTTGTGCTTCAATGCAGGATTTTGGCCTGCAGGCAGTGCAAAGGCACACTGCTGACTGGAGGAGACAGAGAAGGTATTTACTTAGAGGGTCTCCAAGAGCTCATAATGGTATCCTAAAGCTCAGGAATCAGGGAGATTCTGCTTCCACTGCAAACAAGGGGAATCAGTACATTTCAAGGACTTTATGGAGCTAGTCCTGAGACCTGCTAGTCAGAAAGCTATTTACAGAAAGCAGGGAAACCCTATGGCCAAAAAAAAACCCAAACCCAAAACAAAACACCAAAAAGAACTCCCAAAACTATATTAAAAAACGTTTTTATAACAGCCACAAAGAGTTAAATCATGGGAGTGACTCTAATGGCAGATGTCAGCTTGTAAAGGTGAGACTGCTGACCTGGATCTCACAGGGAAGCTGCCTTTGAATTTCCTGGCTTGAATCGAATTCCTCAGAGACATTTTGGGTTTTGCTGACTGCCTCGGCAATTTTTTTCCAACATGAGGGGTAAACATAGAGAGGTAAATACCCCATGGTACTCGAGCACCTCTGAGAGGGGAGGTCAGGAGGAGCTCTCCACAGCTCTACCCCTTCAGCCACATCTCCAGGGTAAATCCAGAGCTGTGTTTTGCCCTGCTCCCTTCAGGACATTTGTCATCCAGCATCCCTGCCAGCCTGCTGCATGCCTGGGAGGTCTCCTGACCAATACTGCCTACCTGAAGCACCTTTTTTTTTCCTCTCAGACCAGTTTTACCAGCTCCCATACTGGTTTGACAGCTCACTCTGCTGTCCCTACTGGGAGGAGTGCTGCAGCGCTGATCTTTTTGGGCGTTTTCCCACACCTGGGTTTAGGATTACCCTCCTCAGGGAATGCCCTAGTATTTCACCAGCTGCCTCCTTAACTCTAGACAAGTGAAGCTGACTGCAGACAATACAGTTACTCAGTGCAAAGGGGGCAATATGTTTCCATAGGCTGTTGAAAGAGAAATGAAAGGGAACAGGCAGGTATCTCCCCACAGTACTTCTGGCCAAGCTAAGGAGTTGACAAGTGCTGTGTTTCATAAACTTTTCAGTTTGGCTTGGAAAAGGCTGGGTCTGGGGGCAACATTTCTTGTAACACCCAAAACATCTTTGGGGCATCCTTTAGCAACACTTTACTAATTAACTTGTGCAGAAACTGGTCTGCCCTTGCTTCTGTAAAACTCAGGCCTGCTGTTGGGAAACAGGAATCCACTGTGGTCCTCACCACTGGGATTCCCACCCACCCAGGCAGCAGAGAGCTGGCTCAAGCCTGGCAAAAGCTGTTCACTCATCACCAGACATCTTTCACAGAATCATAGAATCTACTTTAGACTGGAAAATACCTCCAAGATCATCAAGTCCAACCTGTGACTGATCACCACCTTGTCACCCAGACCAGAGCACTGAGTGCCATGTCCAGTCATTTCTTGAACAGTTCCAGGGATGGTGACTCCACCACCTCCCTGGGCAGCCTGTTCTAATGGTTAACAACCTTTTTCATGAAGAAATTCTTCCTGATGTCCAACCTGAACCTCCTCTGGCCAGGTTGAGGCCGTTTCCTCTTGTTCTGTCACTTGTTACCTCGGAGCAGAGCCTGATCCCCACCTGGCTACAACCTCCTGTCAGAGTGTTTTAGAGTGATAAGGTCCCCCCCAAGCCTCCTTTTCTTCAGCAGGAGCCCCCCTCAGCTCCCTCAGCCACTCCTCAGAGGACTTGTCCTCCAGCCCCTTTCCCAGCTCTGTTGCCTTTCTCTGGGGCCACTCCAGCCCCTGAAAGTCTTTCTTGCAGTGACAGGCCCAGAACTGGACACAGCACTTGAGGCATGGCTGCTGTTGACCAGCACCCTCAGGTCCTGCTCCACTAGGCCACTCCTCCTCCAGTCTGTCGCACTGCCTGGGGTTGTTGTGACCCAAGCACAGGACCTGGCACTTGTTGAACCTCACACAATTGGCCTCCGTCCATGGATCAATTTCTTTCTGTGGGGCTGGATGGCACCTGACACTCAGGATAAAGCTCAGCATGCTTAGAGCTGCTTTTTGGGGTACACACCTAAGATGCAACTGCAGGTAAAGAACATCCTGTGAGAGACGGATCAGCCCTGTCCTTCACGGGATCTCTCTGTGGCGCTGTGGGTGCAGGGTGCGCAGGGAGGGTCTCTGAGTGACAGCCTGGCACATTTCCCTCTAAGGCCTGGCTGCCTTCCCCTCAGTGCTCTGAGGGACATCACAGAATCACAGACTCAGTTAGGCTGGAAAAGACCTGTGAGGTCATCGAGTCCAACCGGTGACCCAACACCACCTTGTCAACCAGACCAAGGCACCAACTATCACACGCAGTCTTTCCTTAAACACCTCCACAGCCAGTGACTCCACCGCCTCCCTAGGCAGCCCATTCCAATATAAAATCACCCTTTATCGTGAAAAAATTCCTCGCTATATGCAGCCTGAACCTCCCCTGGCGCAGCTTGAGACTATGTCCTCTTGTCCTATCGCTGGTTGCCCAGCAGTAGATCCCCACCCTCACCTGGCCACAACCTCTTCTCAGGAGGTCGCAGAGAGCGAGAAGGTCCCCCCGAGCCTCTTTTTCTCCAGGCTGAGCCCCCCCAGCTCCCTCAGCCGCTCCTTAACAGACTCGTGCTTCAGGATAGCGCACCACTAGATGCGGTGTCAGGGGAAGCGCCTTCAGGCAGGGCTGGCAAGCTCCTAGCCCACACCCCTCGCCCGGCCCCACGGCCCCGACACGGCTGCGGAGCCTGTGGCCAGAACTATGCAAGAAAAACCTCA